>VZTE01004148.1:1338636-1399318 GCA_013397775.1 Eulacestoma nigropectus
TCCCGCACGGAGCGGCGGGCGGCCGATCCCCGCGCTTCCCTTACCGGGGAGGGTGAGGGGGGGTACAAGGGGTCGCCGAGGAAGCGCATCTACCTGCCTGCCCGTCCCCCGCCGCCGCCGAGGCGCGTTCCGGTTGTCGCCTTTAAACTCTCCGCCCCGCGTCCCGCCCCCGTCGCCCGCGTCACCGTGGGAGTAGGGGAATCGAAACAAATCCACCGCCCTCGGGGAATCGAAATGAGACCGCCCCGCCCGCGGGGGATGTCCCTCGCCGCCGGCCCGACCCGCAGCCTGGAGCGTAGGGGGGGTGGGTGGTACGGGGTGTCCATCTCCCCGCCGGAACGCTCAGGAAGTGGCTCTGAGATGGCCCTGGGCTCCCTCCGCAGCGGGAAGTGTAGAAAGTGCCATTTTTTAAAATAACGTAGCGGTGCCTTCAGGATACTTGGAAAATAACAAGCGTTTGCCAGGGGCACCCCCGCGTCCTGAGGCGCCGTGCTGTCCCTCTGGCTTCTCACGACAGCCCCCGTTCAGAGGAAGCTGTGGCTGCTTTGGTCTTCCACTGTGCACCTGGGGAATGAAGGCTTCTCCTCCTACGATGCAATTGTTTGCTAATTTATCGTTTCATGTGGTCTTTTCACACTATGAAAAACGGATCAATAAGCCAAAGATGAATACTTCACAGGAGATCGTTCAATAATTCACCTCTCTGTGAATCACGTTTCTAAGCGAGTTTTTCTCTGGCATTGAGTATTATCACCTGCACGTCTTCCTCTGTATCTGGGCTGGCTGGGATGGAGTTAATTTCACCGCCAGCAGCCCCCACCGTGCTGTGCTTTGCTTTGGGAGCTAAAAAGTGTTGATAACACACCAGTGCTTTGGCCACTCATCTCTCCAACATTCCTCCCTCATCAGTAGGCTGGAGGTGGGCAAGATCTTGGGAGAGGACACAGCCAGAGCAGATGGCCCAAACTGGCCAAAAGGATATTCCAGAACATATGATGCTTATTCAAATATAAAAGCGAATAGCAAGGAGTAGGAAGGTGGGGCATTCATTATTTACATTTGCCTTCCAGAGCAACCACTACACACCCTGAAGCCCCGCTTCCCAGGACATGGCCAGATGTTGCTTGCTGATGGGAAGTAGAGAATGATCTTTTGGAGTTTTTTACCTTTGCTTGAGCTTCCACTTTATTAAACTGCCTTTATGTTGATCCATGAGGGTTTTTTCCATGTTAGTTCCTTCCCCCTCCATCCTCCTGAGGAGGGGAGTGTCAGAGCAGCTTGATGGCCTCTTGATGTCCTGACAAGGTGAACCCATCACAGTCCTTTTGATGCCCAATATGGGGCATGAGATAACAATAGTTTTGTATGAAGTGTGCTATAGCTGTAGTGGTTATTCAGCGTCAGGCTCCTAGACAGGTCACAGAGATTGTTGGCTGTGCTGCTTATCTCTTAATTTAGTTGAGCTTGTGAACATGTTAATAAAAACAATGGCTCTGTCCTTTTGCCTTGGCATTTCTGGCCTTGCTCTTCTGGAGGAAGTATCTTGTGGAGAGCACGAGGAAATACATATCCTTCTCCATAACCAGGAGTGATGCAGATGGTTTTATTATGCTGGCTTCTGAGGTCCTTGTTCATCCTTGCATGAGCTGTTTAATACTACTAATTAACACTGTTAGCATATTATGGGGTTTGTGGAATCTGGTATCATCCTGATCTAGGAGAAGACAATTTTTGGATGAAGTGATACTGAAATGTGCCCTGAGACAGCTGGTCCTGGGGTGGAAGGGTGTGTGGAAGGATTTGGGCAGGTTTTTGTGTGGAAGGTTTTTGGCAGTTATCACCTACCAAATCCTGGAAATTCACCCCTGAAGAGGCAGGTTACCCTGGCAAATTGATGTGCCACAAATGGATAGAGAGGTGCCTTGCCTATCCCAGTGAAAACCGGCAGCTTCTAGTACTATACTGGGTCCTGGCCTGTGCCTATGGAGCCAGTTCAGTACCCTCAGAGGAATGTGGTTGAGACAGGAACCCAAACAACAACTACAGCAATTCTCCCAGTACTGAAAAAGAAACAGTGGATGAAGAAAAGAATGGATCAATTAGTAAAGAATTGTCAATTAGTAAAGGAGGTGGAGGAAGAAGACTGAAGGTCTGATCAAGAAGCTGGTGCTTTGACAAATGGTAGGAAAAATGGGTGCTAATGTCTTCACAAATGACTCGATCTGGAAGATTGGGTTTGGGCTCTTCACCAACGGTAGGAGAAATGGGTTTTAATGTCTTCACTAATGCCTAGGTCTGAAAGAACTTTACCACAGAAGTAAAAAGCCTTGGTAGGCACTGGTGTACATAGTACTCTGGTGTCATCAGGCTACAGGGGCACAGAACACATCTGGATCTCTTCAGTGATGGAGGGGTGCCAAGAAATGTCTGTATAGGAGGCAGAGCAACCAGTATGCATACTAAAACCCTGCTTCCCGGGAAGTGTCTGGATATTGCCTGCTGGGATGTGGAGAACAAATCTTTTGTTTTCCTTTGCTTCTGCACTCAGCCTTTGTTTTTGCTTTATTAAACTGACTTTGTCTTCACCTGTGAGGGTTTTTTCCCACTTTATTCCCCACCTCCATACCTGCTGAGGACTGATAGAGTGGCTTTGGTGGTCACCTGGTATCCAGCCAAGGTCAACCCATCCCGTTCTCATAAAAAATGGATTTCTGCTAATCATCCATATTCTGCACTGAGATTTCACATAAATTACCCTGCTACCCATTTAGGGACTAGAGAAATGAAGTAATACTAACCTAAGCACAGATGGTGTTATATCACCTGGCTCCTAGTGGAGTGCATCAAAATAACAGGCAAAGTCAAAATTCAGCCAAAATTGGTTTGTAGCTGCATCCACACGAGGTGGAGAAAGTACAGTGTAATCTTGTTTCTTAAGTGATTTAAAGAAATCAAAGTACATGGGTGGGATTTTGGAGTTCTTAATCAGGCAAAAGTGCCTGAGTGAATCAACACGATATAAATGTTGAGAGGAGTGAATGGCTGATGGATACTAATATAGGAATGAGTGGCTGATGGAGACTAATATATCTGGAATTTCATGTAACCTCCTGTAAGGCCCCAAAAACTTGCTCAACTAGACTTTTAGAAGGGCTTATGGTTGTTCATGTACTGTTGAGTTAGGCATGTGAGAGGGATACTGACAAGATATGCTCAAAACGTCAAAACAAAAAAATACTTCACTGGCAACTTTAGAAAATCAGAGAACTTTAGCAAAAGGTTTAGAGCAGCGTTCAGCCAACATGAAACACTTCCCAAAGCATTAACTTGGCCCATTCAACTTAGCAAACTCTAAGCATGTTCAGTTTTAAGTTACTCAAAAATTCCAAGAGGAAATTAGAAGAAGAAAGAGAAAGAGAGAAAGACAGAAAATATATAGAAAAGGACATATAGAGCTACCCACTACTGAGTTCCAGCAGTGTTCAGATAGAAGTTCCAAGAGGAGATAGGATCAAGACATATGCTTGCCTCATGTTCAGCTTTAGATACACCTTGGCCTTCCTGGGCCCTTCTGCCGAGTCTTCTGGTCATTTGGTCACACTGGAGCTGGGTTAGGGGCTCCAGAGGCGGGTGTGGAGATTGCCTCTGCTGTGCCAGGGACTGGCAGGCACTGCCAGGCTGGGATACAGGCTCTAGGGCAGGGGGGGTGTAGAGGGTAGTGCACTGCCTCACCTGGGCAAGGCTTGACCTGCCCCTTCCCCCATGCACGTGCACCCCAAAATGTCTCGAGACATCAACCTTTCCAGTCTCTGACACCTCTAAACTCGCCATCATTGTTATTTAGGGATGTGCAGCCACAGAAACCAAGGAACAACCACTTTCATACCAATGCAGAAAGTGGAACTCACTGCTTTTTGACTCAGAAGGGACTCTGACCTAAACACTGACACAACAGTCTTTGCCACATCTGTTGGCATGCTATGGTTGTGTTTGTCGAAACAGTCATGAAACAGAAAACTAAACTCTTTTTTTTTTTTTTAACTCAGCTGTGAAAATGAAACTTGGCAGCCTGCAAGCCTCTCTCTGGTGTGCAGCAAGGCGTTTCCTTCTCATGCAGCATGTCACATGTATTGCCCGTGAATTACTGAGTCTGCAAATTACTGCATTTCCTGATCTATATGAGCGGAGAAGCAACAGAAACTGGAAAGGGTGGACCCACTCGAGGAGGCAGGACTGTATGTAAGCAGTAAGGAGTTAGGCATACTGGTTGATATGGGGTGCTCATAAAGAACAAAGAGCACTGGAGGTGCTCATAAAGCCTAGTAAGGCAGCAGAAGATGATGTGTAAAGCCCTTTATACATAGTTCCTAAATCCCTTCTGTTGTGACTGTAGAGTAGAGGTGTCCATGTGGGTAAATTTCTAAGGGAAAACATTTCTTTTGCATGGGAGATTGAGTATAGATCCCCCAAATTCCTTGTCACTCCACACGTGTACCTGTATATCAGAGCTCATCGTGCAGGTATATCCATTGCATGGAAGGGATGCATCTTGGCATAGTGCTAGCAATCTTGCTTTTTATCTCTGCTTCTTTTTCAATGATGGGAAAACCTCACTTTGAGGGGAAGAACACCCTTCGTAAGACATCCAGGAAAGAGAATTGCAGTGCATGTCACAGGCCTTGAGTCATGTTGAGCTTGACAGAGCTACTCCACCAGTAGCTCTCGCTCTCCTGTGCAGTCAGCATCTCCTGGCTCCTGAGAGTACAGTGCCAAGCCTGCATCAGATATTGCTGCATCTTGTCACAGACCTGCACCTGGTGCGAGGCAGATCCAGCTCTCAGCTGAAGGCACTGCATCTATTGCAGCAGCAACATGTGCCTGACACCAGCACAACCAGAACTGGGAAACAAACATCACTCCCTCTCCCCTGAGGACAAACAACACCATACATCAAGGCCTGGGGACACCCACCAGCCTCAAGAGCCCTGACCAACCTCACCTGGGGCACCCTTCGGCCCATGTGATACCAAAAAGGTTAATTCAATTTCTGCTGTAACTGCGAGCTTTTAGTAGAAAGACATTATGACTGTGAACTCTTAGCAGAGAAGCACCGTGACTGTGAACTTTTAGCAGAGAAGACACCGTGTCTGCAGACCTTTAGCAGAGAAGCGAGGCATGCCGAAATTATTCTCCATGCGAGGACATTGGAAGATAAAGAGGGGACATATGGCCAAGGAATACAGCTACAGCCAAAACAAAGACTGAGTTTGGGAACTCGGGGAACATGGGGAGGGTTTTTATGGTAATGGCCAAATTATAATATGCATATAGTAACTCTATATTAGCAAGACACTTGTAACAATCAGAGAGATGTTAGGAGGAGTGATCCCCCATGTCTTCCAGGCACCTAAATAAATGATGCCCGCTTTAACACAGAAAAATTGGTGTTAAGGAGTCTTATTCTGGTTTTTGGAGATTGGGTAACACATGGGCCTGGCAATCACAGGGCTGAATCTGACCCTAGTTCCCCTCACCAAGCCTATTTCTGACCCATGCCAGCAAGCAAACATCCCAGCCTGGCCTTAGCCTATGCCCATCCCCATGGGGCTACCCGATGCCGTGAGCTGGGGGCTGTGCCTGGCTTCCCCCCATCCTGCCACTCCCTCACTGAAGGCAGCAGAATGGACCCTGTCTGAGGAAGCCTCTGCTTGACCTGTCCCCTGGGGATCTCCACATGTCCCCAACCCTTGGGAAGGAACTGGCCCCTGCTGCTTCCTGATACCATACACAGAAAAACATGTATTTCCTAGTATATATATTTCTTGTGCCCCACACGAGACAGCTAGGCAACAAAAATACAGCAGCCATAAACAATATCTCCAGCTATTACAGCTATGAGGGCAAAAGTTTGTGGCGTAGGTGTGGTTTCGTGGAAAGCTGCAGCTTCCATCAGCATGATTATTTCAGGATGTTTAATTGACTTTAAAAGCCTGTCTCCAAACTGATGTAGTAATACTGGTGGCGGACTTCTGTTTGCCGTGGTTTATTTCTGAGGTCAAGAAACAGGTTACAGAGAAATCAGGTGCTTCAGAATAATAGCTTTAAAAGAACTTTTAATTAAGCACATAATAATTAAAGGACAGTGCAACTGATGCCAAATACATGCCTAATTTCTTATTTTGCTGCTAGTTGCCCTAATGCTGAAAAATCCCTTTACATCTCTCCTGTCTAATGCTTCTTGCACATTATCCTTTTCTATTATTCCTTTTCCTTAAAGCCTGACTGCTTAACCATGCCTGTCCCAGCATCATATAGGCCAGTATACCTGTAAACCACATGAAGGACTACTTGTCCCCTATGAAGAAGTCTGTATGATTGTAAAGTTGTCAGTGATGCACACACAATCTCTGGTGCTCTTTCCAAGACAAAGCTTTTTGTTCCTCTTGTGTCTGCTACCAACACAGCCATTCTCCAGTGTTATTCTTTACACACTTAAAGCAGTCGTGGCACAGTATAGCCTAAGTGGGGACCGGAGTCCAGTGACAGCAAGCACTGTGTATCCTGTTAGGAAAGCAATATAATCTCTTGTGCATGGCAAGACTGCTCTGGCAATGTCTCTTAGCTAACCTTTAATCCAGCTATTGATAGCAGCATTAAAACTGCATGAGCATAAAACTCACGTAGTATCACAAAAATAGTTACCTTCCTTTGCTATTTTTATTTCCGGCTGCTAAACAATTCGGAAAAACCCAGCCAGTTCAAGACTGCTTACATAAAGTGTAGGCACTCCTGTGGGAGCAGTTCTAATAATCTTACAGAGCCAAGCAAGGGACGAAGAATGGGCAGGGAGAGCAGTAAGTGTGACCAGGGCAAAGAAATGTGCTCCTTCTGCACCTGTCACCTCAGCCTATTTGTTTTGAAGGCAAAAGAGCTGAGCAAGGAGGAGTGGGGGCAAAAGAAAGAGAAAAGTGGAGAACAGAGTGGATGAGGAAGGTTTAAGGAAAGGTACTTCTTGAAGCTCACTGGTGCGGGCTGGGACTGGTAAGTCCCCCCAGTGGTGGTGGCTGAAGGAATCTGGAGAATTGGCAACCAACAGCTGGCAGCAGCAGAACAAACAAAAACACGGGGCTTGTGGTCAGAGATGAGTCATCCTGGAAGAAACCTGAAATAATAATAAAACAAAGATACACGGGTTTGCACACTTTTGTTTTGAATTAAATACATAAATTTTCCCCAGTTTTTGTTCAGGTAATTTTGGGTCAATAACTTCAGACTCATGTCCTTGTTGCCTCCATCCTAGTATGTTCTAATGGGGTGCAGACAGAAGGCAAGAGTAACCCAAGTTCTTCTTAATAGATCCCTTGGGGCGGATAAGAGTGAAAAAACACTAAATGGTTGGTGTTTGTAAGTGTACATATGTACATATAGTACAGTTTGGTTGCAAAGTAAAACAGGAATGTAGCCATTTCGGTTGTTTTTATTATTTATAGTAATATAACAACAAGGAAGCATCGCAATATGAACGTGCAACAACATCGCCTAAGGACATGCATAAGGGAAAAGAAAGAGAGAGAAAGGACAAGAGGGTGAGCCTCTCACCACCTGTAGGCCCAGGGACAAGACTTGGTTGCTGTGCAGTCTTGGTTGAAGTGGTGGTTGCAGACCAGATTCATTGGGTGGAGGTGAAGTCCCAAAGAAATGGTGGGGAAAAATCCCCAGGAAAATACAAAGAGGAGGAGGAGCCCCACAACCCAGTGGTTTGTGCAAGGGAGGACAGCTTAGACAACAAATGACAAGAGGCACCATCCAGTCTCTAAGGATTGTCTCCTAACTCACTCATAGCCCGTCATTCACCCTCTGTCTTATCAGATCATAGATTAGCCATTAGAGATCACCCAAAAGCTCACCTCCTCCATTTGAGCAAAGCACCCTGGCTTCTCCACAAATGGGGGAATGTTTTGTGTCGTTATCCCTTAGCAGTTCAGTCTCTCACAATGGTGTGATATGCAAATGCCAACTCCCTGAGATCACTGAGACTGTATGAAGCCAATTGTGAAAATAACAGTAGCAGAGGGTTATCAGGTGCTTTGAAGCATGAAGACCAAGTTTTAATCAGCAAAGCACATGTCCATCTCCAACACCAAGGACTGGACAGGATTTTAGCAAGACAAGAGTGGTGTTGAGCCTTACTTCATGAGAAACAAAGGTGTCAGTCTTGGTGACACAAAGGAAGATGATCGCTCCTAGGAAGAGATGCCCCAAGGTCAGGAGATGTTTATGTATCAGGAAACTGTCAAGAATCTGTGCAAATTTACTAGGACAACTAGTTCAAATATGTTCCAATCCACATCTCAGCACTAGCATACTTCTGGCAGCACACCAGGAGAGATTGGCAAGATTTTCCGTGTTTGTTTTTGTAATGAGTCCGTGCCAAGTTTTAAGCAGGAGGTATTTGTTTTCATGACTACAGTGGGCACCGCCATCATGGGTTCAGAAGTGCAAACAGTTTTTCTAAATTTCTCGTCCCCTTTTGTGATTCAAACTCTCAAAACCAATCCATGACAAAGACCGCTAAAAAGGGCACCTTCTGCCACCCATCCTCCCAGACCTTCCAATGGAGCCAATGTGATCCCCTCCATCCCAGGGGTACAGCGTGGCTGACATGGCCATTCCTGCACAACTGAGCATCTGTGCAGGATGCTTCCTCCAGCTGTAGGACTGCTTGTTTGGTCCGTATTGACTTTTGTCTTGTTCTGGAGATGCTGGCAGGATTTACTCTTCCTGAATTACGTACTTTTTACCAAGCACTACACCCAACTCTCTCACTCACACAGGAAGTGGTGAAAAACTTTGCTTATTTGTCCATTCCAGTTTGTCAAAAAAAGAGCTGTGTCTGAAAAAAGGCCTATCTGTTTTTACACAATTACTGTCATACTACTAGAGGAAGACAATATAGCTGTGATATACTCTGATTACCTTCAAAAATAGCAGGGATCTCTTTAATTTAGCATCTCAATACTACTTATTCAAAGGCCTCAGAAAGATTTCCACAGCTCTTTTAACTCCTACAGGCTTACAAAACTGTTTCATTATATTTTTCAATATAACACAAGCAGGCGACCAATTCTGAATTACATGCTGCAGATAATATTATCTAAAATCCCCAGAAATTTCTGCAGAACATGACATGAATTTTATGTGTATCTGGAGGTTATGGTGCTCTTTCAGTTATGGAATATAGCCCATATTGTAGTAAGGGATCTCCCTCTGTTTGGGTTTGTAGCTATTTGCTTTAGGCTTTCTTGTTATTGGAGCATGGTGTCTCCACACAAGAGAAACTCAAAAGTGAAAATTTCGCAGAGCTGACTGAAGTCCACAGTGCTTTTGCTACTCTTGATGGCCATTAAAAAGATAATAAATATCCTGAGAACAGTGGTGGTAAAAATTTTCCAGACCTTGCCCAGTATCTGAATCACCTACGTCCTAAAATGTGACTTATACATTTTACAGCATGCAGGTCACTGACTGGCTGTGAAAAAGTATGGCTTATCCCCCACTGCACTTCTTTCTTCTTTCTGGAAATAAAGCTTTTTTTCTCTTTTTTTCATTTATTTTACCTTAGAAAGTTGAGTAAAATTGAGGTCTTTAGAGATTTCTTAGCCCAAGACTCAGATGTCTCTCAAGAGCTAGTTCATCTATTACAGGAAAGGCCAAGGTATTGAAACTTTGGCACATGTATTTTGTCCATTCTTGTAAGGTATTGAAGTTAAAGAGCAAAATCAAAATGGGACTTCAATCACAATAAAAATTAAGTTGAAACACCTAAACAGTAAACAGTATTTACAGTAAACCTAAACGGTATTTACTGGCAATGAAAATATTAGAAAACAATATTTTTTTCCTTCAGTCCAGTCATGCAATCTAGCACCGTGTCCTGTTGCACCTTGGAAACCTCCAGTTAAGGGGGGTGGGAGGGGGGTCTTCTGCATCCTTGAGGAGGTTTTTCCAGTAACTGATTGTTCTGACTGTAAAAAACTGCTTTCTTACGCCTGAAGATGAAGACACCTGTATATAATTAATTTTTTTCTCTAAATTTTTTCCAGTAATATATAATAATTCTGTATAGTTAGTATAGTACTTTTAAGTTCATCTTAAGCTTCGTCTAACACTACGCCAAAAAAACGGATCTTTCAGAATTACTAAATCCCTTAGGAAAAAAACCAGTACCAGAATACATACAAAATTATGCAGTAGTATTGCACCATCCAGACCTCAGAAAGTACTTCATAAAAGTAACTCTTACATGCTGAAGAATACACAGTCACACAGGAAATAAGTTACAAAAATGAAGGAATAAAACAGTCCTTTCATTTCATACTTCCTGATAGGTCCAGATGTTTTGTTTCAAAGGAAAATACAAGTAGAATACCAGAAGAACTACTATCCTCCTGAACAGTAGCGTAGAAAAATCTAAACACCGTGGAATGATGCAATTACTGTAATGGGGGGGGAAAAAAAAAAAGGTGGCATAAATTTGGTCTCAAAAATTCCATCTTTATACCATTTTAGGACCATGGAAAATGCTGCCTTCATAGTGACATGTAATTAATTTGCACAAGCATCCGGCTTGTGACAGTTTTTAATGCCAGATGAAGAGATAACAAGTAATACTCTGGTATGGTTGCAAAGGACAAATGCAAACTGTCTTGTCTACAGCAGTGCCCTCTCTCAAAATCAGGACTTAGTCTGCAGTCAAGTAAACATCATTTTTGCTATTACAAATGAAAGCCTGAAGGATTTGCATCAGCTTGACAGGGCAGGGTCTCAGCACTTGTCTGGATTATGCTGGCCCAGGCTGATTCTGATAGATTTCAGCGGTGATAGCAACCACCCAGTGGTCAGGTTGGGTTGAGGTTACCTTTAGTTAATTGTGACAACACGAAGTTATTTTCTGTTGACTGTTATCTGTTATCCTAGAATAAAACTGGAGGTACAAGAATCAAAAATGAGATGGTACCAGAGGTCCCAGGCTGTGAGGACAAACCACAGTGGTCATTACAGGAGGATAATCTTGTTAAACCAGTTCAGATATGAAAGAAAGAACAGAAATTTGAACAGCTAAGAACCAATGGAGAACAAGTTCCCCTACATACATTGCATTAAGGGAACTCCACATATTTAGTGCTCACCATTTTTTCCTGTAAGACTTGGAGTGTAACAAATCTTCAGCTTGTACAGCAGAGTATGTCTTTTTCCCTAGGAAATGCGACTATGAGTGTTTTAAGGTCCATAGAAATAAATGTCCATATTCTAGGTAGAGAAGTGATATTACGGTTAACATACTGACAAAAAAGAATTATTCCAGTTTCGATCAGGCATATCCTATAGGGCCTTGCACAAATCATTCTGTTCCTCTGAGTGCTCCAGGGCTATCTCAAGTGGACTTAATAAGAACTCCTTACCTGACAGGACTGCATGAACCGGGTGTGATGCAGGGATGTAAATACTTCAGTTATTTTCTCATCATGAGCTTCCAGAACATGTTTTGCTTCAGAACTCATAAAAATGCACTACAAACTAGGGTGAAAAAAAAGCATCTTAACTGGAGCAATATTGTCCAGCAAAAACTCCTCTTGCCTTATGCAAATGCCTGAGGCTCTGTATAACAGCATGTGACACATTCTCTTGAGCAGCTGTTCTACTCATAGAAGCATGTTTTCACCAAACTCTGGACCATGAGTGACCAACCAAGAATAAAATTACTGTGGCTAAACAAGTGATCCTATGTCAGTTACTGTCCTGAATTATATATGGGATAATCTAATTTCAGTGGAACGTGAGTCTGAGACCTTTTTTTCTGTCATGGGATGGGGGGGTTGTGGGGGTGGGGGGGTTAGGTAGGCACTGCATTAACTCAAAGCAGCTCCTTCTCTGTAAATAGGTTTCGTAACACATCACTACTGCCAGTACTGTTTCTTCTGCTGTTGATATACAGCCAACCTTTGCCACACAAATTTTGTGTTAATATTTTATTCTGCATCCTAAAGATGCAGGAAATTCACTGCAAGAAGTGTGGGTCTGTATTCTGCAATGATAAGGGTTAAAAGAACTGTCTGGACACTCTGGGTGCCTGTCAAGACAAGCTGAAAAGAAGCAGAGGTCTGTGAATCAAGGTTATTTGCTTTCTTTCAGTTATCTCTTCCTTGGCAACTGGAGACATTTTTGAGAAACTGTGTTAAACTATGCTGCAGTTCGGTATTAAAAACTGTAAGAAGGGGTGAAAGATGCCATTTTCTACTAACATGCACATAATGGGAAATTATTCCAGGGCAAATGAAAAGACATTTCCAGATACAGGCATGTCACCTAGGAAAAAAAAAAAGGCAGCTGTTTTTTACAAGGAATTCTATAAAAGTAGTGGCGTACTGGAATGCTGCTCAACTTGCTTCTCTTTAAAAACAAACAAAAAGTCAGGCTTTTTTTGTTCAAGCAATCCTCATTTTTAACCTCCTATTCTGCTTGAGCTGCAGTCTAAAACCCTAATAATCTTAACCTTTCAAATTGATTTAATCAATCTTCTGTCCTTTCTTCAGTGTAGCAGATCTCTGCCTTTTTTTTCCAGCCATGTCTCATGTTACAGTATGTATTCTTGGGTTCTAGTTTCGCACAGAAGACAGTGTTGTGCCAGCCAGGCTTTATTTGCTTCCCCTGTGCTACAATCCCATGTTCCAATTCTTTCTTAAACCTTATTTACTATTTCTTAATACTCCCTTTTAACTGCTCAAGGCAAATAAAGCAATGTTGACTTTGAAGGGGTCAATAACAACTTACAAAAAAGTTTCAAATATATTTCCTGGGGTCCCTAATATATTAGAGTTGGCATAGTAAGTACATGCTGCAGGTAATGAGTGGCTAAGACTTCAAAATGGTATAAAGTATCATAGAATCAGAACAGTTTGGATTGGAAAGGACCTTTAAAATCATTTAGCCCAACCCCCCCTGCATTGAGAAGAGACATCTTCAACTAGACCAGGTTGCTCAGAGCCCCATCCAACCTGATCTTGAATGTTTACAGGGATGGGGCTGCCACCACGTCCCTGCACAACCTGTTCCAGTATTTTACTACCCTCATTATAAAAAAACTTCTTTCTTATATCTAAAATAATATATTAGATTAATATTATCAGACCCAAAACTAGATAGATCTTTACATTTAAGAAAATAGATTTTATAATTAAAAAAAAAAGCATTAAAAATCCGTATTGTTCACTGACATTTAGGCCACCTCTTCCCAGCACAAGAAAGATTTTGGTAAGATTGCAGCTCTTCCATTGCATTATTTAATTTTTGTTTAAATTAAATGAGCCTCTATGTCTCAAGGGAAAAAAGTCGCTACATTTCCCTGATGACTGTGGGGCTGTTTCACTTTCATGTCTTTCTAAGAAACTAGTTCTTGCCTTCTTAAATTTCATAGATTGATTGCTAAATATATCAGCTTTCCTCTCTGGGATCTTAAAAAGCATTAAGATTCCAACAGGCTCGTTCCATTCATTCTTCTCCACTTCTTTTGCCCCAAAACCACTTCTGAGCCTCGGCACCAAAATACAGTCATTATATCTTCCTAAATTATTTTAAATGAAATCTAGATAATTTGGGGTTTTTTTGCTTTAATAAAAAAAAAATCTGTCACAAAAAAACAATCCAAACTGGAATGGGTCAGAGCAAAGCTTTCAAAGTACGAGCAGGCAGGGCTGACCTCCAGTTGAAGCAGTTGCGAAGCAAATATGAAAAAGTCTTTTAATGGCTGCTTGCAGCCGGAGAAACAGACTTTTTCACACCTGCTTCCACACAGAAATTAGGATTTTGGCACAGACAACACAAAATTTTAAAACTTCATGCAAGTGACATACAGTAAAATGAGCTGCATCTCTGCCGTACAAGCACTAACACAGGTATAAGGAATAAAGGTGAAAATTTTCCTACTGGCTGGTCCAGGGCAGATACTGACAGCGCAAATAGCTGTCAGCAACAGCACGGACAAGGAAGAGATGGAGTAAATGTCTTCTGTCCCAGATCAAGTATGAGATCCAGCAGATTCCTACTCCCATTTCCAGCTGCTCTGGGTGAGGCTTGTGGCAGACTGCCCAAGGCCACCGAAAACAGATTCCTCCTCTAAGTTCAGATAGTGGAGCAGAGCCAGATTCATTGGATCTGAAGTTCAGTGCCCCCCATGCTCCTGGTGTTTCCCAGGTCAGTACGAAGTCAAGGTTAGTGTACAGTAGGTCGCCCTCTCTTTGTCTCTATTAACCATTTGCCCCCTGCCCCACTCATCCTAACAGCTCCTGAATCTTTTCCTGCAAATCAAAGCAAAAGTGCACCGTGGCCAAGATAGCTGTCACTGCAACCTGGAGGTTCAGGAAGCCACAGGCAGGGAGGTGGCAGGCCAGGACTGCTGTCTTCCACCCAGGTATTTTTGCCAAGGTCAAGAATTGGGGAAATTGAAGTCAACCTCAAAAGGGCCTTTTGTGGAGACCTGGCATGCCTGAGGGCACTGCAGGCACCTGTACATATGGACAGGAATTAGACAGAGTGAAACTTTGTAGCAACCATCCCAGACAGTGCTGAGGACAAAATGTCCTTGGAAGGCAAAGCACATTATAGCAAGGTACCACCAGTCCAGGTTTCACACGCTTAAGTGGTTTTGTGTCTTGCTTTACGTGTTCCTCAGAGGGCCTGTATCTTCTTCATGCCCTTGGCCAGGATCGTCCTGTTTAAAGTGACACCTGTGAAGGGATACTTCTCAGGATAGATTTTTTTTCTTTTCCGTTCTGCAAAATGAAAATTGCTTTGTTTATTGCTGTCAACATTTCACACTTAATGTATAATTTCAAAGATGAAGACAGGTGTTTATGAAGAGGATGAGAAGAAGTTGAAGTTACATTACATTAGATTAAGAGATGCCAGTTGTAGAGCATCTTCAAGTGGAATGACGTCCATTTCTTGGCACTGCAGCTACAAGTAAGACATAAAAAGCATGAATATACTCTGATGTTTTACACAGCAATACACTTGCTAGATCACCCTGACAAGGCACTTCAGTGACACTGCCATCCTGGAGAAGCTTTTGGGGATAATATCTAAAAGAACGTATCAGAACAACACTGGCCCAAATCCATGCTGGGCATGCAGCAGTTTAATTCGCATGCGTTCCACTAACTCCTTTGTGTGCAACCCTTCTGGTCAAGATCACTCTGAGAGCAGCAGGTTTCATCGCATCATGGCTATGGTCTCTTCCTCCACTGCAAGGAAGGGAACAGCTTCCTGTCTCCTGTACACCGGTCATGCTCCAACCACGAGACGAAGAACAACGCATGAGGTTGTACAGAATCACGGAATCATTCAGGCTGGAAAAGACCTCTGAGATCATCAAGTTCAACCTTTGACTGATCACCACCTTGTCAACTAGACCATGGCACCAAGTGCCACATCCAGTAGTTTTCTGAACATCCCCAGGGATGTTGACTCCACCACCTCCCTGGGAAGTCCATTCCAATACTTAACCACCCCTTCCATATGCACTGACAGGGAAAGCTAGAGCTCTGCTGGACGTGTGTCTCCAAACCTCAAGACACCCCAAAGCTTGGGAGTTGCTGCCAAGTTTTAGCCATTGCACAAATAAGGATCTGCTTTATATTTTTGAGTAATTACTGAGTAACAACGTGTACTGTGATTGCAGAGACATATATCACAATGGACACATGGACACTCTGGAAAGCATCCTGCGATTGGAGACATGTCGTGGCAGTCAGACACTCAGTGCAGTCCTGCTATCATAGGCACAGAGCTCAGCCTTGATGGATACACGTGCTAGAGTGCTTGTAGCAGTTCACAGAATCACAGAATCACAGAATCACAGAGTGGGTTAGGTTGGAAGGGACCACAGTGGTCATCTGGTCCAAACTCCCTGCTCAGGCAGGGTCATGCTGGAGCACATGGCACAGGACTGTATCCAGATGGTTCTTGAGTATCTCCAGTGAGGGAGACTCCACAGCCTCTCTGGGCAACCTGTGACAGTGCACAATCACCTGCACAGTAAAGAAGTTCCTCCTCCTTTTCAGGTGGAATTTCCTGTGCATCAGTTTCTGCCCATTGCCTTTCTCATTGTATTGCTTGGCTCCACCAAGAAACTGGCTCCATCTCCTTTGCACCCATCCTTTAGGTATTTATACACATTAATGAGGTCCCATCTCAGTCATCTCATCTCAAGGCTGAACAGGCCCAGCTTCCTCAGCTTGTCCTTGTAAGAGAGACGCTCCAGTCCCCCAGTCATCTTTGCTGCCCTCCCCTGGACCTGCTCCAGGAGCTCCGTGTCTCCCTTGTACCCAGGAGCCCAGAACTGAACACAGCACTCCAGATGTGCCTCACCAGGGCTAAGTAGAAGGGCAGGATCACCTCCCTCGACCTGCTGGCAATGCTCTTCCTGTACCCTAGGACTGCACTGGGTTTCCTGGCCGCAAGGGCCCTGCTGGCTCAGGGACAGCCTGTTGTCCCCCGGGCCGCCCGGCTCAGACATACCCGGAGCCCCTGCGGGCCGCGGCCTCGGCGGCTCCCGGCCGCCCCTCCNCGCGGCGCGAGCGCGGCTGCCATGGCCGGCGTCATCCGGCGGCTGGACGAAGCCGTGGTGAACCGCATCGCCGCCGGCGAGGTCATCCAGAGGCCGGCCAACGCCATCAAAGAGATGATCGAGAACTGGTAACGCGGGGTGCGCCCTTCCCGCAGCCCGGCCGCGCTGCTCGGGGCTGGGGGGCTCTGCCGGGGCTGACACCGCCTCCCGGCCCCGCGTCCCGGCCCCGCGTCCCGGCCCCGCGTCCCGGCCCCGCGTCCCGGCGTGCAGCGGGAGCCCGGGTGCCGAGGAGGGCCGGTGCCTGTGTGTGCTCGTACGGAACGCACGGGAGGGCAGCTCGGCTCGGAAAGCCGCGTTCCTGTCTGCATTTTTGTTCCGGCTTGTTTTGTTCTTGTTTGAGGAACTTATGAATCGTTTGCTTTCGGAGCTAAGTTCACAATTCATAGAATAATTTAGGTTGGAAAAGACCTCTAAGATCGTCAAGTCCAACCATTAACTCACCACTCCAAATCTACCGCTAAGCCGTGTCCCTAAGCACCACATCTTCAGGTCTTTTAAATACCTCCAGGGTCAGTAACTCACACACTTCCTTGGGCAGCCTGTCCTGTGCTTGACCACCCTTTCTGTGAAGATATGTATCCTCATACCCAATCGAAACGTCTCCTTGCACGACTTGAGGCCATTTTCTTTTGACCCATCACTTGTTCCTTGGGAGAAGAGGCCAACCCCCACCTTGGTATAACCTCATTTCAGGGAGGTGAGAGCAGTAAGGTCCCCCCGAGCCTCCTTTTCTCCAGGCTAAACACCCCCAGCTTCCTCAGCCTCTCCTCATCAGACTTGTGCTCCAGACCTTTCACCGGCTTCATTGCCCTTCTCTGGACATGCTCCAGCACCTCAGTGTCTTTCTAGCAGTGAGGGGCCCAAAGCTGAACACAGGATTTAAGGTGTAGCCTCACCAGTGCTGGGTACAGGGGGACAGTCACTGTCCTGCTGGTCACACTATTGCTGATACAGGCCAGGATGTCATTGGCCTTTTTGGCCACCTGGGCACACTGGCTCATGTGCAGCCAGCTATTAGAGCTGCACCTCCCAGATCCTTTTCCATGTGGCAGGTTTCCAGCCACTCTTCCCTCAGCCTGTAGCGCTGCATGGGGTTGTTGTCACCCGAGGGCAGGACACGGCACTTCCTCTTGTTGACCCTCATACCGTTGGCCTAAGCCCATCAATCCAGCCTGTCCAGATCCCTTTGCAGAGTCTTCCTACCCTCCAGCAGATCGATGCTTCTGCCCAGCTTGGTGTTATCTGCAAACTGAATAAGGCTACACTCAATCCCCTCATCCAGGTCATGGATAAAGATATTAAACAGAACTCTGGGATTGAAATTGCTTTCTTGGTTTCTTGGTTTCTGCAGTTTGGATGCTAAATCTACGAGTATCCAGGTAATAGTTAAGGAAGGTGGTCTGAAGTTCATCCAGGTCCAAGATAATGGCTGTGGTATCAGAGTAAGTAAATGGAGTTGACAGGCCTATGCTGTTGTTTAATACTACCTTTTAAAAATTTAATTTTTAAATGTTTCTGATCTTGAAAAAACTGAGAAAGTGACTATTGCTTGTCCCTTTCACCTAGAAAGAAGATCTGGACATTGTATGTGAGAGATTTACTACAAGTAAACTGCAAAAATTTGAAGATTTGGCTAGTATTTCTACATATGGTTTTAGGGGTGAGGTAAGCTCTTCATCAAAGTTTTGAAACTGTTCGTTTTTGTTATCTGCTATAGTGGGCTGTACATACTATCTCATTCCCAGTACTCTTCACAGAAGCTGCTGTTTTCTGAGAGAGTCTGCTATGTGAATATAGTTCAAAATACATTTCAGTGTCTTTCAAGATTAGGTGGATGCCTATAGGAAGGTATATATTCTTTTTGCTTTCTGGAATAAGATTTTTTTGATTTTTTTTTTTTTTAATTGAAACAAAGCCTGTCTTCTCAAATGATGGTTCAGGAACCTACAGGTAAAAGACAGTGGAAGATTTGAGTGGAAGGTGAATCTTTGATGTCAGACAATTGTCTAAATACCACACTTGAAACTAAATGTTCGAAATGTACAGTAGTTTTCCTTTTTTTTTGCTATTAGACAAAGTTAGTATCTCTGACCCCTCAGATATACTGGTTCTTTATACTCTTACAGGCTGTATCTAAACTCTGGAAGACCAGTCAATGATGAGCTTAACTTTCCCCTCTGGATGAGCAAGATGTATAAGCGTGTGTCCTGTGCTCAGATACAGAGATCCTCACATGCTCCAGAGAGTAGACTCATTGAGTCCTCTCCACACACTTTCAACATAATCATCTCCACAGTCAGTGGAGTCTAGTCCTGAGGCTGGTTTTATTTGTGTAGACATGTCCATTGAGTTTTCCAGGAAAACCATTGTGACCCAACTTTGTAATATTACTTACAGTCAAGAGAAAGACTTGGGCAGGAGTGAGAAAGTAACAGCTAAAACCTTCCAGCTGCTTTCTTGTTAACATGAAAGAGAAAAAGGCACAACTGTAGTAATTTTGCAAATTTCTTTTAGTTGTGCTATGTGGTTAACTACTTTCACCGTCAGAGATAATGAAATATGAGGGAAGCCAGAAGGATCTCCTGGATAAAATTCAGTATTATAGATATTAAATTTTTTTTAAGCTTTACTGACCTGCAATTTCCTTGTAAGGATTTTTATTAATTACTTGCAAGTGAAATTTAGTGATGGTATTTAAAGTGTGGACATGCCTCAGTGTTTTCCAGAACAAGGTTTACAAAGATGCTTTCTCTTTTCGTAGGCCTTGGCTAGCATCAGTCACGTTGCCCATGTTACAGTAACAACTAAAACATCAGATGCAAAGTGTGCATTCAGGTATGCTACCTATTATCCAGGTGACTTCTGCTGCATGCAATAACAAACATGTATCTATTTCAGAGCTCCTATTACAGAGGAGGGTATGGTAAGGGCAGGTATCAAAAAGACTTGGAATGTGAGAAAATGTATTTTTTCCAAACTGTAAGGGTAAGCTTTAGCTAAACAATGTGTTTTAAAATCGGTGGAGGTGGGGTGGGGAGGCAGGAAATCTTGAAAGAACTTCTACTTCAGTAGTTAATGTAGGTTAAACATTTGTCTTTTTCTCCATTTCAAGATAAGAGGCTGTATATGTGTTACAGGCATCATGTCTAGCAAATTTCATTAGCCTCAGGACAGGAACTTACAGCTTGATTTGTTTTCGTATGGTGCTTTATCCTATCCAAAAAAAATTTTGAATATTCTTTTGAAAACTTAATCTAAATTATAAGCAAGCTTTTCCATTAATTTCTTAACTACTTTTAAGAAAAGGAAATGGGAAAAAAGAGGTGTTCTGAGTCTTGATTTTTCAAAAGGTTGTGTGATTGTGGTCTTTCTTGCATTAAATACACAGGGTATGTGAGACGGCAAAAAATAGTCTGTCCTTTGAATTTATGCATCTGTATAACTTGCTGAAAGACCTACGTGGGTCAAAATCTCTTATGCTCAAAATCCTGTCCTTCAAAAAGGAAACAGATCTTAGACTGAAGTCACTAATTTCTTGTTAGCGTAACTGAAGTGTAAAGTCTAGTGGGAGAATTGTTACTACGCTATGTCTAGCTATTAAAGAAAAAGTGAAGTAATCCTTCCTTTAAAGGAAAAGTCTCAGTAATACAATTTCAAAACACATAGGCCATGATCTGCCTCCTGTCCCCTGCTATTATTCCCATTCCTCCACTGCCCCTGTGGCTCGCACAATCAATGAAGACGGTTTTACTCTAGCAGAAAGGTGGGGGGAGTTAATTCTCCATGTCCTTAAATTCTTTGCTGAGAGAAGTGTGACAACAGTGGGTTTTCTTTTGTTTTCTTCCTTTGTTGTCATCTGTCCATGTCTGCCCTCCTGTAAATCTAGATGTCTGACAACTTTTTATTTTCTGCCTAGAGCTACTTACAGTGATGGAAAAATCAAAGCCCCTCCGAAGCCCTGTGCTGGAAACCAAGGAACTCAGATCACAGTATGGTTTTGTGCCTGTTTTCTCTTGTTCCTTTTCTGTTCCTTGCTTTTTAGGCTTGCACCAATTACATTGTAAGGTATGTGACAGTATAACCTCTGAAGTTGCAGTTTGTTAGGTGAACCTAGGGAGGTAAGGAATAAAATGAATGTTGATTTTTCATAAACTGAAATATTCTCAGAAAATTTATATATAAAATAAAAATTAACAAGATGGACTTAGATTAATTCTATAGTAAGAGAGAATTTTAAAAATTGTTTTTAATTGTGAGCTTTTTCTCTGTAGGTTGAAGATCTCTTTTACAATGTAAATACAAGGAGGAAGGCTTTAAAGAATCCAAATGAAGAATATGCAAAAATACTAGAAGTTGTTAGCAGGTAAACTGAAATAGGAGGCTCCCAGTTTTATATATTGCCATGGGGAGTATCGGGGTTTTTGAGAGGGACTGGCAAGTGTGTGTTTGGTGTCATTTTGTTGGTGATGGTGGTGATTTTTTTTGTTATGGTGTTTTTAAACAATTTGTTAGTGTGTGCTGTCAGATAACAGTCCGTCCAATTTGGTGTGAAAAATCCAGATAGGACGTAGTGTGTTCTATCTGTGACTATTAATTATTTCTAAGAATTCCAGTAAAGAAATGGTGATGAACTTGAACAAGTGAACTTTAAACGTACTTGGGCTGAATAGAACTCATGTAAAAACTGCTCAGGAGCATTGAGATTTGGCTGAATACAGAAAAGTTGAATGGCAACTTAACATCCCCAAAAAGGAGTAATATCACTTTAGCTACTGGACGTTTCCTTCCTGGGCCCCTTGGTTGCTTCTTTTGCCACGTGCAAAGGCTTTGCAAGCAGGATCTGCACCACTTAAGCAAAAGAATTGCTTTACACTTTCAGAAGACACAAAAGGTAGCAAAGAGTAGGAAGACTGTATATCAAGGTTTAGCCTATTCCCCAAATGAACTATTTAAGAGTCTTTACTGGGTTAGGCAGACTTCAGCCAGGAGGTGGAGGGTCAGATCCTGCTGCACTGTCAAACAGAATGATCTGAAGTCTTGCTGAGTTACAGCCCTTCAGCTCATTGGTTGTTGTTTTTCATTAGGATTTTTCTATTACTTAATTTTGGGGTTTTTTTCTACTTGAATTTTTGAGTTCACAGTCACAGCAGTCTAATCTCTGTCTGCATTTTTACATTTCTCATCTTGCAAGGTTCTGTGGTGTGTTTTTTCCTCACTGTGCAGTAATTTCTCTAGAAGTTTGATCCAAGATTATGCAGCCATAGTGTATCAGATCTCAGCCGTGGGATCACAGATAGCTGAACTGTCTGGGTAGGGGAAGTTATAAGGGCAGGCCAGCCGTTATTCAGATGCTTATCATAGTAGTTGAGATTTGATTCTGTTATACTTAGGATGTTTTGATGTTTTTATTTAGTTAAACCTGTGCAGTGAAACTGAAAAAACAGGTCTGTAGAGGCTGATCCTTTTTTAGCTTATTTTTAAGAAATAAGCTAAGCTAATCCTTGAATTTCCTATGGTTACAGTTGAGTTATAAGTAGGACACAATTTTTTTTTTTTAGCTGTTCAGTGTACAAAAGCTCAGCTTGGCTCGAATTGCATTACTGTCTAACAGAAAGTGAAATTGCTTGCCCCCATTACTAGCTGCTCAGGGGAAACAAATAACTTTTCTGCCACGTACTGCAGACTTACATTTATCTGTTTTTCAGGTATGCCATCCATAACTCCGGCATCAGCTTTTCAGTTAAAAAGGTGCGTAGATAAAGTCTTTGTACTTCACTGTGTGTCTGTATGTGGCTGTGTATATATACATAATGTGTGTGTCTGAAAATGCCAGAAAATTTGCACTGCATCTTTCGCAACAGCAACAGCACAGAGCCTTCCCTTGTACTGAAATGGTGAAAGGTATGTTGGTGCAGTTTGGATAGAAAGCACATCAGTTAGAAGTAAACAAGACAAAAGTATATTTGTCAGGAGTTTGGATGTTTCTGTGTGGTCAGTGCTGTATTTGGTTTAGCTTTATGAGTTGTTTCAGCTCCTCTGGAGACCCTGGTTACTAAGTACTGTATGAAAGAGGCTGGGGTAGATTGCCCTTGTTTTGTGCCATTCTTGATAATTATTTACTGAACTGAGTGTGTTCCTCACTTTCCAGGATGGAGTTACTAGCCTCAGTGGGTATGATGTGCTCCACCTGATCTTGTAAACATGTGCCACTTACCATCCATTGCTTTTTTGAACATAAATAAGTAAATAAGAATACAAAACAATATAATGATGTTATGTTGTTCCCTGCCTTTGTTTTAGAAATGTTACTGTGTAGTTTAAAGTATTTCTAAAACTTCGTCCAGAAAGGTGAATTGATTGATGCTCATTTCTGCTCTCTTTAGCAAGGTGACACCGTGTCAGATGTTAGAACCTTATCCAACGCTTCAACAGTGGACAACATTAGGGCCATCTTTGGAAATGCTGTTAGCAGGTACGTTGATGTCAAGTTTCCTTTTGATATGAAGCTTTCCAGTGAATCACCCTCCCTTTTCTCTTTAAAGACCATGGGCTATGATAACTTTTCTTGCTTCCTTCAAGGTTAATTTCAGAGAAGAGGGAGTGATACGATTAGAGAGCTCTCCCTTCTTTTCAGAATGTATGACCTTTTTTGTGCACCAAAGGGAAGAGGAAAGTTACAAAGTTGTTCCTTTAATGCACTGAAAAGGAACCATCTGCTTGTAACTTTCCATGTGCTCATGTAAAAATAGCAAGCTGAATGTGTGTTGTCTGCAAGTTCATAGTCTCTTCATATACCATGAAAATCTTACTTCTTCTTACTGTCTGCTACCTGATAATTTTTGAAGTTACTCATATTGTTTTTTTCTGAAATCATATGGTTTCTTATTTTGACAAAAGCTACATTAGCTGAGGCTGTGTAAATCAGATAGAAAAGTTAAAAAACCAAAAGATCATCTTTTGAAGACGTATCTGCCATTATAGGAAAAATTCTCTCTATGAGACTTTAAGCTGTGAAGAATTCATTGTATGAATTTCTCCTATGAATAGCTGGATGTCACTTTGATTCTGTTCTGTTACTGACTGAAGTCAAACTTTACATTTAATGACTGTAACTTCTAATTCATGAAAACAACTTTAGGAAGCACAGCAAAATAGAGAGGCTGCTAAGTAATACGGTTTGCAGTGTTCTATGTATCTCCTTCTTATGCATTCATTTATTTCTACTATTGATGCTCGTTTGATAGGAGTTTTTCCTTTGTACAATTCAGGATAAATTGTCCATTTCAAAGTAAATGTTTTGATAATTTCTTTTCAAACAAAACTTAATTTACCCTGTTGAAGATGGTGTTAAAAACTGAATGCAAATAAAAATGGCACTTGGTATATATTGAGGTTGAATTGGAAATAAGTAGCCCATAAGTCTTTTCTGTGTTAGCTTTTGAAGTTGGCGTAATGCCTTCCTAGAGAGCTATGCTCACAAACTACCAAAGTGGATTTTCCTTGACTAATGAATTATGAAAATTATTAAAACTCTTATGAAAATAGTTAATGTTAGGATCTATGTGCATGAGCAAGAGAGAAGTTTTTATGTTTTAATGGCTTAACAGACCACCAAGATGTATGAGACTGACAAAAGTGGACGAAGTAGTCCAAGAAAAAATGTGTTTGTTCTTCCCTGGCTGCAGACAATTTTGAAGTGTTCTTTTCAATCACTGTCAATGACTTAAACAATGAAATACATATTAGAATTCTCAATAGATTATAATGCTGTGGATACTGTGATATGTTACAGTATTAAAAAGAAAATGGGGGTAGTTTTACAGACTCCAACCATACAACCATACCAGTTTACACTTAGTTAAGAAGAGAAGATAATGCAGTTCAGGTTAAATAATTATTGTGGCCCAGCAATCAATGTTTGAGCTCTCAAATAATTCTAATGTTTTCATTAACTGTGATAGAAGATAGATCAGTATATGAAGTAGTGAGATTGAGCAATAGACCCTGAGCCAAAGCTGACTTTTAGATGAACCTTCCTACCATATGTTATATGATAACATGATATGTTACATTAGCAAAATATGCATGATCATTAGCAAAATATGTAGTGTGATAAGAATATATTTCTCTTTCCATATTTAGAGGATGGACAAATCCTTGAAATCAGACATCTGACCTTGTTTGGGGGTGTATGGTCAAAGCCAACTCCCTTGGTTCCTCCTTGCGCCCTGGCCAGGTTTTGGGTGGAACCCAAGAGGAGAATGAAACCAGATGTTTCTGCATTAGAGTTATGTGAGATTTTTTATTCAACAATATAAAAGCTGGACCTTCTCACAGCGAAGGTGGAGTCTTCACCTCCGAGTGGACTCACAGTGTAGGATTTCCCAGTTACCAGGAGTGGCTCTCCAGTCCTTTGCTGTGACCAGGGCTCCCCAGCTGATGCGCGGATCTGGGCGATGGTAAAGTGTTAGGGTAACTGCTGATGTAGCTTCTTAATCACTGTAGGCAATCTTTTGTAGTAATGATTAGGTGCATTACTTAGATTATCCCTTTGTAATTCTTTGCTGTTTTGAACCATAGTTAATTACACTTATCCCTGAAAGTTGGTGTCTGTGTCTTTTATGCTGATCCTGCCAACTGGCAAAACAGAATATCACTTCTTATGAGTACTGTTCAAAATTTGCATCAGCAGAAGAATTAATTTTTTGTTTGTGTGTCTGTCAAACTTAATAGGGAACTGATAGAAGTGGGCTGTGAAGATGCAAATCTGGCCTTTAAAATGAAAGGTTACATCACAAATGCGAACTACTCTGTGAAGAAATGTATATTTTTACTCTTCATAAACCGTAAGTTAAAAAAAAAAGACAGCATTTTGTGCAGTCGTGTGTTGCTTATATAATCAGGAGAACAAAACTTTCTGAGGACCTACAAAGTACCTGAGCATTCTTAAAAGCATTTTTAAAAATAAATATTACAGTTAATTGTAAATCTTAAAATGTTTTTTGATTTTTAATGTGCATCACACTTGGCACTGTATTTGGTGGAAAACAGCTAAGACTGGGCCTAAAGAAACTTTGGGTTATCGAGGTTCTGGTTGTGTCCTGCAAGCTTACACAGGGTGATCTCTCCATTCAGTACCAACACTGGCATGGGTTGCAACAAACCTTGACTGTATGAAATAATGAAAAGGTAGTCTGTTTATTTCAGTATTTGTGGAAAAAAATACTTCTAAGTATAAAACATGCTAAGAAAATATTGTCTATTCCTGGTTTTATATGAAGAATAAATAGGTCTTGGGGGAAAATGGGCATAACAGATACCTTTTGAAGACACGAAGCATGAAGATGTTTGAAGGAGTAGCTGGGCACTGTGCAGTGTGTTTTAGCTGGGCTCTTTGGAAATAGCGCTGTGTTCTGTGTTTCAGATCGGTTGGTAGAGTCAGCCGCTCTGCGCAAAGCCATAGAAACTGTGTACGCTGCTTATTTGCCAAAAAGCACGCACCCATTCCTATACTTAAGGTAAAGTAATAGGAAGAAGTAGCCTTTTAATACTGTCTAGTAGGATATAACTAGGGTGAGTAGGTTTAGAAGGACATTTCTCTTCCTCATAATAGTGTTAAGCATTGCTCTGAGGTAATTAATCGCTAGATAGGAGATAATTAAATAACATTAAGGAAATCTTAAGAAGACAGACTTTATTTTTAGAAGTAGTGAGTGTCTGTAATTTCAGCTGAAGTCCTTTCCTATTAATTCATGAGACACTGCAAGTAAAAATATTTCTAAAAGTGGGGTTTTGTAGTTGTACAATGGAGAAGTTGGTTTAAACTTACCTATGTAAGCTGATTTTGGTGAGTGATTTTGGATTACTTTTTAATATACTAAACAAGTCTGACTGTAATATAACTTTAGCAGGTTTCAGGATCTTTTTGACTTCTTTGTATGGAATAATGTCCCCAAGCCTGACAAATTTTGCCAAATTTGAACCAATTTCTGCTTTCTCTGCCATCCATGGGATATTTTAGGTTAACTTATTTTAAAATGTTTTCCAGCTTGGAAATAGCCCCCCAGAATGTAGATGTGAATGTGCATCCTACAAAACACGAGGTCCATTTTCTTCATGAAGACAGTATTCTGGAGCGTGTGCAACAACATGTAGAGAGCAAGTTATTGGGCTCTAATTCGTCAAGGATGTACTTCACTCAGGTGAGAACATGTATGGAGTGATGGCAGTTCTGCATTATTTTAATGATCAGGGATACTTTTACTCTGTTCAGTAGTACAATCTTTGCAGATATGGCACTTAGCAGTGTTGTACTGGTACCTTGAGATCTTTGCTTTATGTTTTCGGGATGAAGTTACTTTAATATAACAGTGTTAACAATGTGGCAAAAGAGAGAAAAAAAAGTATGAAAACATTTTAAGTACATTTCTGTCTTGTACCTGATCAGTTGTCTTGATTTTGTAAGCATGTTAGCCTTCACATGTGGTAAATTGTTTTTTTATTCTGCCCTGGTTTATGTGAAGAAGATGTGATTGAGGAAACTGTTCTGTGTATTTGGTAAAACTTTGGATTTAATCTAACCAGAAAAAAAGTCAGGAAGTTATTCTGCTTTCTCTTTATGTAGAGTATAGCATAAGAACTACTATAATTTTTCTAAAAACTAATTTCCTTGTGATTTTTTGCGTTAAAGATTTTTTTCCTTTGAGACAAAGGAATGGTAACTAATGATTTTAACTGCCAAGATGATGACATTCACTCTATATGGATAGCAAGCACAAAGCTGGTGGCCTTTTAAGCAGTTGACACTGTGTTGGTGGGGTTTCAAATTTGCCTCTGAGCAGTAAGATACTGTGAGAAGTGTGACTGATCTTTCTGGGCTTTTTTCTTCTTGTTATTCAATCTCTTCTCTTTGTTTCCCCATATCTGAATGAAGACTTTGCTTCCAGGGGCTGACTGCTCTTCCAGTGAGGTTGTAAAATCAGCAGCAAACCCTTCCGTGGTTACCAAGGGAACCAGTGATAAAATTTACGCACACCAGATGGTCCGCACTGATTCCCGAGAGCAGAAATTGGATGCTTTTCTTCAGCCAGTGAATAACCCCTTAAGTGCAGGCCCTACTGAAGTGACAGCAGAGGTTAATGCAGGACCTCCAGAGGGTGCGGACAGGCCCCAGGATGCTGAAATGGAAGAAGTCAGTGACCTGGTTGAAATGGCTGATGTTCAGGAGGATGCAGTGAAGCCTGGGGGGCCGAGCGAGAGTGAACACTTGTCTCCTGAGACCGTGCCTTCTCGGTAAGTCTCACCTTTCCTGAGGTGGTGCAAGGCTACCTATTTATTTCATGGCATAGACCTGAAACTACAGATTTTTCTGATCTCTTTGGACTTCTGCTTTTCCAGAAGGGAAAAATTCTCTAGAATAACTTTTAATGATATTTTATTGAGAAATCAAACTTAATCTGTGAACTGTGAATTACGTAACTTGTGATAAATTTTGTGACTGGAATAGGATTTCCATGCATACTGAAAGGCAGGAAGCAGTATAAATAATGGCATTAATTTAGGGAGATCGTACTCGTCTGTCTCTTTCTGGAAGCCTCCCTTTTGTGGAGGGCCTTTTGTGGAGCCTCTCTTTTGCCTGTCACTGAATTTGACAGGCATTACCCTAGTAAAGGTAAAACTGCTTTTAACTTATTAGAGCTTCTGGAAGAGCTGTTAGGAGAGGCCGAAGTCTTCTGAGGGAATCTGATTCCCTCTCCCCAGTATTACAGAAAAAAGGGCATGGAAAAAAAAAATCATTAGAAATATCAACATTTTTTGACATGTCCTTTAGAGCCCAGTTTGCTTGGTGCTTAAGCAACAGTTGCCTGATATTAGAGTCACAAATTCTCTTAAAATTCTGAACTACGCTTTCCTAACAAATTATTCCTCAGAAGCAAAATAAAACTGTCTTTCTGGGAAACTGTCTGCATTTCCTGTGTTAACATACAGCATGTGAATTGAGCATCCCATCTGTTGCTGTGTTTGGCCTAAGTGATAGGACAATTGAACGTAATTCCTTTTGTTCTGGTATTGCAGGAAGAGACCACGGGAAGACATGGACGTAGAATTGGAGAAAGATGACACCAGAAAGGACATGACTGCTGCTTGCACCCCTAGAAGAAGAATTATCAACTTGACCAGTGTGTTGACTCTCCAGGAGGAAATCAGTAACCAGGCACATGCAAGTAAGCAAGACTTGTTTCTCAAAATTACTGTTATTCCACCAACTAAATATGGCTGTTTGAACTGGAAAAAGATATTTAAAAGGAGGCCCAGTGAACTTACTGTGCTGCTAAGCAAGTTTTCAACAAAAGCTTTTGCTTTTCATTTTTATTTGTATCTGTCCCACTTATATGAAATCGTGAGACTTGTAAAATATTCTCTCTTTTGTTAAGAGTTGTTTTAGACAAAGGTAAGAGGTTTGTGATTCTTTCTAGGGTGTTTCCCTCTTAACTCAGTCACCTCTAGAGGCAACTTACACTGACTCATACCCTTATTATTCGTATGTCTAAATGCTAGGAATCTCACATCCTGGGGGCTTTGTTGGATTTGTTTTGATTTTTCTGGTTGTAAGAACTGGGGACACTGCACACAGACATCTGTAATAAATAACTTTTTATAAACTGCTAAGAATCTTAAACTTTAGAAAGCATGAACTTTTACTTTACTTGTGCTCCAGTAAATGTTTTGCAGAAGGCTGGTAGTTCTAAGCCAGTAATTCCATATTTGACTGTCACTGTTTAAATACTGAAATCAAAGAGTTGTCCCTGAACGATAAAATACTCAAAAATGTCTCAAAATGCATGATAGAACTTTTGAAGCTGCCTACGGTTGTGTCTCATCTTCACACCTGTAAGAAATACCTAAAAAAGACTTTGGAAAGAGAGAAATCTTTTCTCAGACTGTTACCTTCCTTTGGAAGACATAAGAGTGGAATTAGGGTAGCGTAGTGCTTTGTGCATGCTGTGACTGCAGTGCCAAACATCTGTAACAAAGCTGTTCCCAAGGATGGCAGCTAGGTAATTTTTTTTGCAGAATGCCTAAGATTAACTCTTTAATGAAATCTGACTTCTAATACCTTTCCCGGCCTTCTCATTAGTATTAGCCTCTCATATGTATTAAAAAAACTACTTTGTGAGAGAAAAATAAAGAAATTACGGAAAAAAATGATTGACCTATTCTATCACACTTTTAGGATTTAGTTTGACAATACCTAGATTGTGTTGCAAAGCTGGTTTACACCTGCAGTTTTTGAAGTATGTATGTGCTCCTCACCAATCTCCGGTGGCTGGAAATTAATTTTGGAAGGCTATTCAAACACAGGGACTTTTAATTTTATTTTTTCTAATTTGCATTTGTAGTTTAAATGTTAAATAACTATTCTCTCTTATGCTTTAATATTATGAGTATGTACAGAAGTTATTACTATTTCAAAACTTGAGAATAATTGGTCGTACAGGGATGTAAGAAGAAGCAGGGGTGTAGTAGTAACTGAACAGTAATCTGAGACTTTCATGCTAAAAAGACACAAACCACTCAACTAAATAAATGAGGGCAGGGTTGCAACTATGAAATGACATGCTTTTGTTTCTTCCCCACCTCTCTATTGTTTCAGAACTTCAGGAGATGCTACATGATCACTCATTTGTTGGTTGTGTTAGTCCTCAGTGGGCTCTGGCCCAGTATCAGACAAAGCTGTACCTTCTCAATACAACAAAACTCAGGTAAAAGAGTGGTTAGACCTGTTGGCAGCTGAAATAAATACCAGCTGTGAAGCTAATTAGAAGAAGGAAGGAAAAGACAGGGAAAACAACATCGTTCTCTTGTTGTGTATCTGAAAAGTCATGAGACTAAAGATTAAGCAGCCAGTTCAGAACAGTGGAAACAAGTCTGGCACACTTGGGAAAAGTTGCATGGAATCAGTGTAATTAAACTGCCAGCTACTGTATTCTGTACTCACAGACAGTGGGAAGGGAAAGACTTTTTCTTGCTTCATGATGATCTATATGATCTGTGATCATCATCATGATTTGCTGCAGGATCATCTACAGCACACTGTATAAAGCAGAGGCTTCAGAAAAGTCTTGGAAAACATCGTATCCAGTTGGGTCAAGAGTATCTGCTGGAAGTGTTGGTAACACAAAATTTGTAATTTTGCCTCTGCAGCCTTACAGGGCCAGCTACATAAATTTTTGTAAAAAATCAGAGAATAGATTTGAGATAGACATGTCTATTAATTTCCCAGTTCTTTTGCATTTTTACAGTGCAGTAAAGGAGTAAAGAAGTTGAAATTTAAATTATCAGGGAATAAATTGATAGTGGTTGGATACTTGAGTGTGTAACCTTTCTGTACCAGTGTGGTTGATGATGTCAGAAACCAAGAAATAGATTTAATTGTAAATATCTAGGTAGTGCAGGGGAATCCTTAGACTCTAGTTAAAGTAAGATCTTTATTAATAGGACTGGATATGTGCATGTGATGTTTTACTTTCCCCTCTTAATTATGGTAACTTGAAGATAGGCAATCCTGTCCATATAACTAATTTTTGTGCTTCAATTTAGCCAAGAACTCTTCTACCAGATACTTATTTATGACTTTGCAAACTTTGGAGTCTTAAGGTTGTCTGTAAGTACAATTTTACATTATATCCTATATAAAAAGATTTTTAAAAAATGTATTTACAATATGTCTGTCCTTTCAGACAAATGCATAGTTTTGGTTGCACAGTCAGGTTGGCTTTTGCCCACTACAGGAGTGTTGTTTTCTTTCTCAGTAAGAACAGAATGTAGAAAACTTAGTAGTTTTGTAGCTGCTACTGTTAAATTGTCATCCTGGCTGCTTGTTATTAGTGTCAGTTGTAGTTGTTCACCAAGTTTTGCTGTTGCTCATTACGTTGGGACAAATAATTAATTTGAATATACAATCTACAGAAATACAATGTTGATTGCCAGTGTTTGTCCTGTAAAATATCACAGTGCTCGGTGGGATTGTGGACTGCAGAGAAAGAGGAAAGAAGTTCATAGCTTTTTAGCCTGGTTATGATAAACAGAACTGTTAGTTCTGCAGGCCAGGTATAGTGTATTACAATTAGTTAGTATGTGAAGGAAGAAGCTATAGATTTCCGATAGAGCGTGCTGATCGTTAACCAAAGTTTTGCCTTCTTCATTTTTAGGAGCCAGCTCCTTTATATGAGCTTTCAATGCTTGCTTTAGAGGATCCTGAAAGTGGCTGGACAGAAGAAGATGGCCCAAAAGAAGGGCTTGCTGAGTACATTGTGGAGTTTTTGAAAAAGAAGACTGAAATGTTGAAAGATTATTTTTCTCTTGAAATTGATGAGGTGCCTGCAGCTATTACTTCTGACAGTAAATAAATGGTGGATTTGGCAGTGTTAGGTTTATGGTTGGATTTGATCTTAAAGGTCTTTTCCAACCTAAATGATTCCATAATTCTACATTTTGGTTACAGATAACTGCAGTAGTTTGGTTGCAGTGCTTACCATCACTGAGAACTAGTTCCAATGGGATTTTAGGTGGCATAACCTTTTCATGAAAAATGCTCAGGACTTATGCTGCCTTTAAGAAGGGTGCTACACACAGTTTCTGTTTTAATTAGTTACCAAGTCACAGAATGGGTTGGGTTGGCAGGGCCTGCAGTGGGTCGTCTGTTCCAAACTCCTTGCTCAGGCAGGGTCATCCTGGAGCACACAGCACAGGATTGTGTCCAGATGGTTCTTGACTATCTCCAGTGAGGGAGACTCCACAGCCTCTCTGGGCAATCCACAATTTAGTTATTGCTTCCATAACTAGAGTGCAGATCTCTTAACCAACAAGGTGTGAATCTTAACCGGCTCTCAAGTCAGACAGGGCTGCAGCACCACCCTGGCTCTCAATGTGTCTTTTTTCGTGTGGCTTAAGGCATCCCTTACTTTATACAAAAGTGAACAGCTTCATCAAGCCCAGGCACTTCATTTGGATATTTGCCTAGGAAGTGGTATCTGTGTATCCTAGAGCTAGAGGAGAAGGTTGAATTCAGCCACTCCCTGAGCTGAGTGGCTTAATCCATGCCTTGTGAAATTAAACCGCCAATAACTCTCTTCCTGCGATGTCTGCCTGGCATCAGGCTTTAAAAACTTGTAAGGCTCACTGAGTTTGGTAAGAATCAGTCTTACAATATGTAACAGTTTTGGTGCTTCTACTGTAAGAACATTTTTTTTTTTACTGAAGCAGCAGTGTTGCTTTGCAGGAAGGAAATCTTACTGGGTTACCACTTCTGATAGACAACTATGTCCCACCGCTGGAAGGACTGCCTATGTTTATCCTGCGCTTGGCCACAGAGGTACATTCTCTCAATGATTCTAATAATGCACAATTATTTTTTTTACTTTACATTTTAAGCAATTCCAGCCTTCCTTTGCCGTTTCTGGTGCAGCTTAAATGTACTGTTGTGTGTTCCAGACGCTTTGCTGTGGTTATTGATTAGTTACGCTTTGCCTCTGTATTCATAACTACTGACTGAATGAGCCTCTATTTTGATTTAAAAGCCTGCATTCCTACCCTCTTTTTTTCATTCTATAATTTTACCTTACCAGGACAAAAATGGCCAATACATTAATATGAATTTCCCATACTAAGAATCTCTATCAAGTCTCTGACTGCTACCCAGATTCTATAAAATGACTTTTTTTTTTGTAACAGGTAAACTGGGATGAAGAAAAGGAGTGTTTTGAAAGCCTAAGTAAAGAACTATCCATGTTCTACTCTATCAGAAAGCAGTATATAATAGAGGAAGCCAACCCAGCAAACTCTCAGGTATGAGAATACTGTAACTAGTCCTATGAGCAGATAACTGACAACATACAGGAAACTGCTGCTCTTTCAGATACAGACTTCTAATCCCAGCTCTTTCAGTGAACTGAATCAAGTAGTGGTGTGGCAAGGTTCTGAAAGAATGTGGCTTAAATTTTCTGAAGTATTATAGGTATTGAGGGAACCTTTTAAGTTTGGGCATTGCAGTGTACTTGATATTATTACAAGCCTCCTTGGCCTCTGAGTTGGAAATGTATTTCTTATGCTGTATTTCTACAGAAGAATAAGGATGCATTTAAATTTAAAATACAGCCTGATTGTGTCTAAATATCTGCCTAATCGTTCAGTTAAGCTCACCCATTCTGCAAGTGACTTTACAGAGCTTAGAATTTACTGTATAGAATGAACTTTTCTAATACAACCAGAATTTTACAATTGCTGTAGTCTTACATAGTAAAGTTTTTAAGGAGTGCTGTCCTCTAGTTAAACAGAACCTCAGTTTAATTGTTTGTGCTTTGTTTCCTGTATTTCAGAATGAAGACTCTGAGTCTGGTTCAACGACATGGAAATGGACTGTGGAACATGTGCTTTACAAAGCTTTTAGGACTCATCTTTTACCTCCTAAACACTTTGCAGAAGATGGCAACATTTTGCAGCTTGCTAACCTGCCTGACCTGTATAAAGTTTTTGAAAGATGTTGAGCACGTAGTTATTAAAGACTATTTTTTTTGATAGTCACCTTTCATGTTACCTTCAGTTTTACTTAGCAGAAGATAAAGCTGGAATCTTGATGGAGGAAAAAAAGAGGGGATTTAGTATCATACTAAACTACTAACATGACAGCAAATGGTCTGTTTTCCTTCTGTTGATCAAAGTATAAAAAGAATCATTTTTTCTTTGTCTAAACCCAGCCAAAATCCCTAAAATAAAATCTCCACTTACACTCTGAATTTCTCTATTAACCAATCTGCTAACAGAATACATTTCTCCTGAAGAAAATTAACTAGGTTAAGTGATTGTGGAAAAAGATAGAACTTAATTTAGTTAAAATGTGAGTGCTTTAACTTCACTGCTTCTGGAAATCAAAATAGGTTACCTGCATTCTTTTAAGCATGACTGTTGTCTGACAGTACCTGCAATGGGAGTGTACATGCAAAGCACTTAAAATCATTTGTAACTGCAGGAGTTAGTCTTCTAAGATTTCAGGGCCCTTGCTGAAATAAGGCAAAGCCCTTCCCTTTTAATCAAGGAGTCAGAAAATAGAAATGGAAGTGCTCTGGCAGATAGTAAATGAGCATGCACACATTATATTCATTGTCCCCAAATTACTGACTAGGGCTTGGGAGATCTGTTACTTACAAGGCTGAGACCCAACAGCGAAAACATTTTTCTAAGTCCAAGAGGCATCTAGCATCCAAACCAAAAAGGAAAGCAAGCTTCATTTTTGCACTGTAAAGATTTCTGTTCCGTTTGAAAGCAGCTCTGGTACAAGCAGAAGCATTAATGGTCTTGGATTGCTGAGGTCCCAAACCCTGCCTTACTTTGAGAAATTCTCATGAAGGGCAGCAGTTTGATATGATTCCGAAAAGACAAGTCCTCTCAGATGGGCATCTGCTGGCCTCAAGTAAAGTATAACACAGGGGCTGTGAAACTTCACATATTTCAGGGGTGCCAAGTGCAGATGATGACAATTTCTCGCCTATGCTGTGCCAGCTTCAAAAGAGTGGGAGTTCTCAATAGTAGAAAAGCACAATGTTCCAGAAAACATTTTCTTCCTTCTACTCCATCTCTTTGATGACAATCCTGGCAATGGGATAACTAGTGGAGAATCATGTCTTCCTGAGTCAGCCAACCCAGCAAATGAAGACTGAATTGAGCAGAATCTGGCTTCAGCTGGCCTCATCGCCCATATTACTTCTGGCAATGAGGGGGCATGGAGAATGTGGAGAATATAGGAACTACTCATGGAAATAATACTTGTATTGTGATGCCATTGTGCTTGCCCTTGCTAGCACAGCATACTGCTGAATCACTCTCCACATGTAATGCCTAATAGATCAAATAAGTAAGTTTGCTATTGAACATGAAAAGCTCCCTCTGTGGAACATACAGAAGAACCTGGACTCTGACATGTACTCGTGAGAAATGTCTAGAGATCACCACAGGCATACTTACATTGTATGTTAAATGTGGCAGCAGTCTGGTGTGCACTCTCATGCCCTGTAACAAATGCCAGCTCCTCATCACATTGGTGTGTGGGTTCCTGAACCCCCACAAAAGTAACAACCTCCAAAATCATAAGTATATTCTGAGTTATGCTCATTTTCTTCTGTTTTTGGTATTTTTTTTCCCTTTTGGTATTTAATGGAAACCGGATTACATAGTGCCAAGTTTCTGTCACGAAATGAAAAGTACTCATAATAAAGTTCCAATAGCTTTCTTTTTTTCTTCTAATCTATATAATATTTCAGAGCTTTAAGCAAACTGATACAGCTTACCTGACTTCCTTCAGGTAAAATATGCAGGAAATATTTCTTGCAAAATATATTTTGAAGTTGATTGCAATAAACCATCAATCAAGACATTCCTGTCACAGACATATGACAAGCAGGTAATGGTATTACTTTTGTTAACAGCTTGCTTGGGTTATTTTTCCTTTTAAATCCTTAATTAAAATCTGCTTCTTGAAACAAAACTTCTTAAATCTCATTTCCAAGCCCAATAAAAAAACCCCAACACATTACAAAGAACACATAGCCACATTGCTGTCACGGTCATGCCAAGCAATTCAGTCCATTACCATGGGCCTTCCACATGAACAATCACCTCACCTGTATTAAGCAAACAGCTTTTTCTAGGAAAGGCTGGTGGAAAGTTCTGGAGATGTATTCGGAGCTACCCAAGGAGAAGAAACATCCCTGAAGAGGGCAGGATTGAACAAGTTTTTGTGACAACTTTGCAGGTTTTACAGGTAGGTTTGAGAGGAGTGAACAAAATTATTCCCGATTGTTTTAACTCCTTTCTATACTATAACTGACGCATTTTAGATTTACAGGAGATGCAGCCTCTCATGGCAGCAACTGGAACTGTGGGGATGCACCAAAGGGAGTAACTTCCTTGGCAAACTACCCATGTATGAAAACACGACATCTCAGCTAACTCATTATGCAGAGCACCCGAACCATACACCACAGGAAGAAAGATGCTTGTTTAGAAGAGGCTTGCAAAATCTTTACCTGACATTTGCCAAATATAACTATACATGTTTGGTGTAACAAAATATCCCCCACCCCAAGGGTTTTCTGTCACTAGTGCATATGGCTTGTTCTGCTTTGCAGTTTTTGTATCAATTCCCCTAAGTTTTTTCCAAGTACTGAACTGCAGGAGGAAACAGGCACTGAGAATATGTTGAATTTCTTAGATACACAGAGGAATTTCATACTGCAGGCTGGGGAAGGTATTCAAGTAAAGTCATGAGTTGTGCACCTAGATGAAGTTCATAGGTTTAATGGAACCTTTGACCTCCTATCCCAGATGCATTTTTCTCATTGAATTTAATCACAGAATCGTTAGGGTTGGATGGGACCTCTGGAGATCATCCTGTCCAACCCTCCTGCCAAAGCACGGTCACCTAGAGCAGGTTACACAAGCATGCATCCAGGTGGGTTTGGAACGTCTCCAGAGAGAGAGACTCCGTGAACTCCCTGGGCAGCCTGTTCAGTGCTCTGCCACCCTCAGTGTGAAGAAGTTCTTCCTCATCTTGAGATGAAACTTCTGGTGCTTTAGTTTACAGTCATTGTTCCTCCTCCTGTTGCTGGGCACCACCAAAAATAGTCTGGCACCATCCTCTTGGCACCTGCCTTAGAGATATTTATCTGCATTAATGAGATCCCCTCTCAGTCTTCTCTCCTCCAGACTAAACAGGCCCAGCTCCTGCAGTCTCTCCTCATAAGAGAGATGCTTCAGACCTTTGGTTAGTAACATAACCAAATAACAGGGTTAAATAACAGGGTTTGAATTTTTTTTCTTCTAATGGTTTATTCTTACCTCATCCTCTGAAACAGATCTTGGCTATTCTGAAGCAATGTAAGGGATAAACTTGGCCCTGGCTTGTATTTTAATTCAGCAAGCATGGAAGAGAACTTTAGGAAGAGCATACTGAAGCCAATGCAACAAAGAAGTGATGTGCCACTACCACTGACATGGCCTCCCTACAGGCGCTATAACACATTTTGCACAAAATCTATGCAAACTGGAATCCTTATTACCCCACATATACAGAAGTGGTTTATGCACATTTTCTGATGACAAAGCAATGAAATATCATAATGCATTACTCATGTTTTAATGTTTTTATTTTAGAAAGTGAACATATCCATTAAAAAAAAAAAGAAAATGCATGGAGTTAAAAAAAAGTAAACAAAAACTAATGACAAATTGCAAGAACATAAAATAATTTTATCTAGTGAGACCGAACAATTATTAAATATACTTCCACCACAGAGAAGTTTTACTTCATTATATTACCAGTCTCTTGATTAGGTACACAAGACAACACTTTCCAGTAATTACCTACTCATTAGAAGATCAACTTCAGGAATCACTGAATAATAAAATACATCGTGGACAAATACTTTCATACCACCTGGGAGGCAACCTAATATACATATGTCAACAAGGTACATCTTCATGAGGTATTACAGTACATGGGAACCCTTCCCTTTACTTTCTAATGAGCAAACTCTCCTGTCAGCAGCTCCACCAGCAAGTCAGCCACAGACTCTGTTGCCAGTTTCCAAACCCCAACAGCTTCCTGCAGATTTTCTTTCTGCAACAGATCACACAAGTCAGGATGAATGAAGATGGGAGCAAAGAAAACAGGTTTTGTAAACAGGGAGGCTGAAAAGGAAAGGTCATCCACTCCTCAGATGAGCACTAGAAGACTTCACATCAGAAGCTTCAGCTTCTCAAGAACATTTAGTACCTCCCCTAGCTTGAGCTCTGCTATGAGTGATGACGTGAAAACATGTGGCATGATAATTCCAGAAGTAAATGAAATCACTTCCAAAACAAGGAAGTAATCTTGTATTTAACCAAAGTACACTTAAAAATCTTAAGATGAGGCTGCTCCAGTGTAACCCATTTGTAGTATTAAACAGACTGAGGAGGGGAAATACCAAGTAGGTTTGCCCATGAAATCTTCAGGCATACTTGTCCTAGACTTAAACCAAATAAAATCTCTTCCTAGCATTCTTGCACTGCCATTTCCTAAGAAGTATATCTGTCTCTGCTGCCAAAAAAAGGAGTTTTTACGCATCTGGTCCACTATTGTCCTTTCTAGGAGAGCCAAAAAATAAATGCAGAGGACCCCAACTCCAGGCTCTCAAGAGCTTGGCAGGATTTCCTTCTTGAAGGCTGCTATGAGAGACAGACTGAGTTCAAAAATTATGAACTCCTAAGAGTTAACACACCATTTAATTTGTTTGGGAAGGAACTAGGAAGGAAAAACATACCTTTAGGAATACTCAGGTTCTATGCAAAGGAACTTACCCGCTTTTTTATATTTGCTATACAATTGGTTTTTCACTGTCTTGTTTTTCTTCAGAGTCTTCATCAGAACCTGAAAAGGAAGACAAGAAAGCTGTAGATCAGTTGGGAGAAGTAAAAAGACAGACAAAAGTATTAAGGTTCTTTTTTTTGGACAAATTACTCTGAATTTCTTTCATTTCTTGGAATAGCATATCTGCCTCCTTTTGACGCTCAAATTGTACAGAAACTGAATAAATTTACTCTTTCCAGGCTGATTTTCCACTTGCTACCTCCAGAATAGACTTGGTTACCATGTAACCAGTGTTGAAGATGAAGGGTCACTCCATATAAAGAAGTGACTCCAGGGTATGTCCCTGGACATGTGTAGCTTCAAGAAAGACAAAAAGAGACAAATATGCTGAAAATTCCAACAGAGCTCATTTTAAACGTCACCTCCTAAAAGCAAAGATTTGGTTTTAGAAATGTTGCTGTGTCAGCAGAGGGGTTTATTCCCCCTGCATGATCACAGGTAATAGTTTATCTCTAAATATTTGTCAAATCAGTATGTATGGCAAAGCGACCAAAAACTGCTCTCATAGAACAATCCATAGTTTGTCTTCTCAGAAAGAAATGCAGATTTTTAAAGAAATATTTTAATTATGAACTATTTTTACTCTACATTATCTAGCAGTTTCACTTTGTGACTACCAGTGTGTGCATTTTAGTTCAAACATATTAATTTGTGTGTTTCTTTTGCTTCTCATACCCATAACGGGTGCTTAAACAAATGTACTTGGCAGTCAGGGCAGATCTGGAGAAGGCACCTGAGCTGTTACTGAATCCCATTGGACAAGCTGAAAGTAATGGCACACCGGGAGTCAACACACGCATGCTGAGACACAACACCTCACTGCATGAGCAACCCAGACACAATGTCTAGAAAAACGTTAGCTCCACTTACACTCCTCTCACACTCTATATTCTGTTGCTAAAAAAACCCCACAAACCCCAGGCTGAACATCTGAGTCCAGTATAATACTTCCAACCATTATTCCTCAAAACAGACCCATAGTTTTAGCTAAAATCCATTTTCACTTTGAATCATTGGTTATACTCGACATTAACGCTCCGTGACCCCTAGATGGAGCTCGAAGTCATTCACAAAGCCAAGATGCTCAGCAAAGAGAAACCAGAGACAAATACTAAAATGAAAAATATCACCAACATGTATAACTCTATAAGGCAAGATAGGCGAACTAACTTGTTGCAATTAGCAAATATTATTTTAATTATATTGCATAACACAGCACAGCTTTACAGAACAGGTTTTCATATTAGGGGAAAAAGACTGATACAGGATTTAGGGGTTCCCACTGCATTCTCGGGTAAGTCAAATTGATTCGATCCATAAAGAAATTACTCATTTCCTTGAAATGCTTGAAAACATATTCTTAAATCTTGCCATATTTACATTTATTTTTGGCTTAATCAACTCATACCTCAATTAGACCAAAGCACATGATACACAGAGTTACGATGTAATTAACATTACACACTGGTGAGCCTTTTTATACAGAGAGAGCTTTTTCTTTTTGAGAAAAGAGCCTCTAATTGAAATTTCAGTTTGCCTTATAGCAGTTTCAGGTTTATTGTCTATCCTAAGACAGTATAAAGCTCCAAGTTTAGGCTGGATTAAATAGTGCATTGCTGCATAAATGCTATGCTGGCAGATAAGAGATCAAGAGTCCTAGAACATCTCAAGTTGGAAGGGACCCGTAAGGATCACCGATGGCAGAAGCAAACCATAACTGGCTCCTTTCCGTTGTGGTGCCATTTTCTTTCAGACTTACCTTGTTTTTAGTCAGAACACGACTTAAAATACACGAATTACGTGTATTGTAACTCATCTGGTAGGTAGTAACTAAACCGAATTACTGAATAAAAAAGAATCTTGCATTTTAGGATGGTAAATACACTTTAAAAAGAAAAATATATTTTTTCCCTTCCCCTTCCCCTCTTGAAGGGGGTGAAATATGCAGGAGTATAAAGTGAAGAGGAAAAATCTTTCACTAAGCAAATGTAACTACCTGCTACAGACTCAGGAGGAGAATAGAACTGCCCATCAGAGAGGACTCCTGGGTGAAGAAGAGCTGCTCGTTCTGAAGCATCCTGTGCTATCAAAAACCCTAAAAGAAAAAAAAAAAAAACCCGAAAATAATTCCTCAATGCTAACACATAGCATCTTCAAGATCAAATATTCATGAAAAATCTCGAAGACTGATGTATTATATTAGCATTCCTAACCAGTTACTTCTTTAAATAAATATCTTTTTAAAAAGCATCAACAATTAATTTAACACTTATGTCTTCCATTTAAATGCTGGCAGCTAAGGTGACATACACTAGCAAAACAGAGATACTGCACACATAAATTGAGGCATCTTTCCTTCTACTACATGCAATTACACAACTAGGTTGCCATATGTAAATTCATCTATATTCACTGGCTAACTAAAACTTCTGAAATGTATTTTTAATGATCAGTGAGGTGCCATGCATAACCAAATAAATTATTTTCTCACTTTGCCACTATGACTCTTCACTAATGGCTTGCTTTCACCTATCTGTCTCAACATACTTAGTTTCTGCAACCTTCATGAAGTATTTGCATGTGTATGTATGGAATACTTTCTTTGTCTAGGAATATTCAATATGAAAAAGTGCAAAAGTCTCTGAACTAGTTAGATTTCGTATCTATTTAGATAACACTGTGATGCAGCTGTATTTCTCATCCCCTCAAAAGATAAAAAATGTTAGCCTAAGTTTCTTTTTCTCCAGGCAAAACCCACCGGTCTCATTTAACCAGCTTCTTTCTCGGACTGGTGAAAAAGAAGAGGGAAGGGATCAAAGTAGAAAGACTGCATTCAGAGCACATAAAAATGGAGGCATCCATGCCCATGTAAAGTTTTTGGATTTACCTAACAGATAAACATGCCCTTCCAACAGAGTTTCAGACTGTATTTCAGGTAATGATGCACAAATAACTGTATTTCAGGTAATGATGCACAAATAACAAGTTGGCTGTATAACTACTCTCCTGCTGTTGAAACCCACAAAGCATCTGTAAGCTTTCTTTTCCTCACCACTCAAGCAATATTCTCTTTCAACTGAAACAGTGAATTTTTCCCCATTTAGTTGAATACATTTGAGCGTCAGATGACCTGGTGCCTTATCTCAAAGGTTGAAATTCACTTGTTCTGGTCTCTCTGCCTGTGCATGAAGCAGACTCTCCACAACACTTCTTTGCTTTTCCCTTTCCACCTCAAAAGAAGAGTTAGTGACATTGAATTAGTTATTGTGTCTACTCTTCCTAAAAGAGGAGCCAGACACTTTATGCACTACCCAAAAAATAAAGTTTTACAAGCCCAGTTAAATTTTACAAGTCAGTTAAATTTTCATATCTTAAGCATACAAAATTACATGCATTTCTAAGTGCTTGACAAATTGCTGATCTGGCCCTTGTAACTTTTAACTTTGCCTCCCTAAATTAATTAAAAACCTCATTTCTTTGAAGGCATATGTTCCTTTCCCAAAAAAGAAAAAATCATGCTATAGGATTTAATTTTTTCCTCAGCTCTTCAAATTTTGAGAAACTGAAAGAAACATTCTTCTGCCAGCTAACATGGGATCAAATGTTGCTAACTGCAGTGACTGGGGGGAAATATCATGAGCTTACTATTTTCTTCTTCAGCTTCTTGTGGTAACACTTTAAAGTCCAGGAACCAAGTTTCAATCCAGGCAAGTATGAAGGATATGATGGGCAGCACGTAGCCAAAAGCACCCTGTGAGAACAGCTAGAAAGAAAGAAAACATTACAAAAATTACCCTGAAGAATCTTGCTTTTAAGAAAACAACAAAGTGAAACAAACATTTGATTAGAATATATACCTGTGAAATAATTACTTTTGCTAATAAAAAGGCACTGGTCACTGCTGTTGTAAACTGAAAGAGACAGAACAGATAAACTAATAAATGGATTTAGTTTTTTATTTCTGCCATTATCTATTAGTTGCAACTTTAAATATTTACTGACAACAGCAATATCACATAAATTAATAAAATGTAACAAGCATGATACAATTAACTTAGAGTTATTAAAATAACCTCCTTAATAAAGATAACTTTCAATACAACACCTCCAAACATTGATTTCTACATAGCAGATAGCAGTTGTGTAGAATCTAAACTGCCTGAGTTATGTAAATTGTGGTCTTACTGTATAATGAAGATAGTGTACTTTGTTCATCAAGTCCCTTAAAAAAATTCAAACTATTTATGTATTCGGGAAAAAAGCAAACAGCAGTTGTTCCAAATGCTTTTCACTACCATCCAAATCAAAATATCCATCTCAAACAACAAAACATCTTTGTGTGAGTAAATTGGAATAAATATTTTAATTCATGAAGTGACATTTTGAAAAATTTATTTCTTTGAAGACCTGATACTCCCTGATATATTTTTAAAAATTAGCAGGCTGGATAAAACATATAAAAAACCACCAAAACCTGAAAAAGCAGTGAACAAGTACTGTTCACAGAAGCAAGGCCTCTGTATCTTCTAGTGCATTTAGGTCCAGCAATTCTTTAAATAACAGCAGAACCTAACTAACTTCTGTCAATCACAGGTAGGTTAAGATTAAAGGCTTTGGCAAAACCTTCAGTGAAGCTTTATGCATCTAATTACTTGCTACCACGAGGGGTTCACGCTCACCACCTCATAAACAAAGGCTTAAGGACTAGGAAATACTCTAAAGCTACACAACTAAGAGCAAGGACTTTTAAGAGGCATGCATTTAAATATAAGCACAACCAGAGCAGCAGCTATTATGTATGTGTTTGTGCCATGCTAGTAACACAATCTATAAAAGTCATGGCATGTAGTCTCAGAGTACTAAGCAAACTGCATGCTACTCACTTGAAGAAAGTTACACATGAACATGTACTACATGCACCTACCACAGCATAAGGAAAAAGAAAAAAGTCTGATTTACAAAGCACTAAGCCAGCAACACACCTATTGTATTACAATCTATAGTATTGACTGGTGGAAGCATGAATTTTAAACCACATTTTGCTTTCTTTGTCATCCACACAGTACAGCTGCATTAAAGATATTGGCTCCAATCCACTGTGGTTTCCTACAGTTCTCGAGAACTTTCTTTTTAAGAAGGGATGCATATTCAACCTTTTGTATTGGAGCATGAAGCAATACAGGTGCTAGTGTTCAATGGGTGGCATCTAAAACTTTAAAAAGTAAGAATGTGGGAATTAATGGACACGTGGATCTCTGGTACAATAATGCCAATCCTTGTTTTTGAAGAAGGTTCACTGTTTCAAATGCAAATATATTTCCAACATTAATTAACAAGTCGGAGGTAACAAGCAGTTATGACTAGCCATCCATACTGGATTAAACATAAATCTTCAATTTGTATTAACATGGTACCTAATAAGAACCACACCCACTGTGTTAATAAATTCTTGCCTTTAGGCTGAAAATCTTCCAGAAAACAAGTTTTTAATTTGTTACTGTATAACAAATTTTTATATATACCATCAAGATGATTCTTATCAAACAAGCATTAAGAGACATCTAAAATTTTGTCTGTTTGATCCATTCTAGGAAAAACTCCATTATGCTTGGCTACTACTCACAGCTATTGCCCACCAATGGCGCAGTCTGCACATTGCATATGCAAGTATTAACACCTTAAACCGAAAGACTGCCAGTAGCTACAGAGAGAGGAAAAAATATTGGTTGGTTAATTCAGAACACAGAAGAACCACAATATTATCAGCTCACTGAAAATACTAACTGCTTACAAAGCAACTTAAAACAGGACAGTCTTAGTTCTGTTACCAAGAAACAAATTTGAATGTGTGCTTATAAAACAGAAATAGAAGGTAATTTCCCATTTGTAAAGCAACATCTACACACCTACACAGGCTCAAATATGCAAGCATGTGCAATTCCACAAATAAGTTAGAAACATAAGAAAGCTACACAAAGGGTGTTCATGATCGTTCTACCTGACTGGAATCTAAGGAGTTAAATCTGGATGCAGTTAATCCAGCAATACCTTGAGAATCACTGTGCATCTCACTGATCTTTGGGGTGTGCTACTATACATCTAGTATTTCTTGAAATATTAACATTGCAACAATCAATTATTCTTTCTGTAGCTGCCTGCAATAGCAAGTCATTCTATTTTGCAGTAGAGAAAGGTTAAGTTATGGTATTTCTAGGCCAGAAAATTAAATCAATAGCAGACAGATGAGATCTCTGAATCAGGGACCCCAACCTTCAATTTCCCCGTTTATTTTTTTGATATTAGATTTTCTCCAACTTGTTTTAAAAGATGTGTTCAGAACCAAAGAAGTGTGAAATAAATGCTTAAAAATGAAGAGAAATCAAAGACAGCCAAGGCCAGAGGCGTGATAAACCCACTTAATCTTATGCAAATGTGTAGTAGAAACAGAAGAAATCCTGTAAAAGCCTACAAATAATTTTGCAAAATTTAATGTCCTAGTCCCTTACCAGGAATAAAAGTCTGTTATTTTGCATTACATGTTCCCCTTAGTTCACATGAACCCTTAGTTCAACTACAGGATAAAATAACTTCCAGAGCATCAGCATTTACAGATAACATTTTTTGCCTTCTGCAGTATGGTATATCATGGAGAACCTGCCTGCAAAACAATTAGAAAAGGAGGAGTAGCGTAGTTTGCTAGCTTATAAAATTTTTGAATCCAGTAAGTAAGTTCATTTGACACAAAATGTTCAATGCAGAAGTAGGGATGGGTTTTTACACCAGTTTCAAAGAAAGATTCTGTATATGGTCATCAGTATAAAATGACTGATATCAAACTAAGTCATCTCTGCAAGGCAAACAAGGTCTGGTAGAATTGACAATCTTGCCCTTTAGAAGAACTGTAAACAAACAGCTTTTACTCAGCGATGCAGTGCAAAAGGCGTTGCAACTACAGAGCTACACCTTTGCTTAAAGAAAGGAATTTCCTAATGCAATAGAGTTCCTCTTATGTGCCTAAGCTACTTATACATAGTAAAGGAGAATCATACTTCATGTCAACTCTTTTTACTGTTGGAGTGAAAACACAGAACTCTGAAAAAACCTGCCCTGTGCAGGCCACCCTGGGAACAGTCTCTCCTCACTGCAGCCACCTTATGCCCAAGGAAGGACAAAAACATCGGTTTAAGCAAAATGATTTTAGAGCTGGAGGGCTATAGGTCTTGTCCTCTTAATGAATTACCATATGTTACATCAGACTCACATTCTTGACTGGGTTTTCCATGCACCCCAAAGCTAAAGATGCAAATTAATTGGCCCTAAGCATTTCTATCCACAGGCTCCATGAGCCTGCTGCAAGAGCAGGACTGGACAACCCCTAGATGGGTGAAATTTGGCACAAGCCCTTCTGGTTTAAATTATCGAGAAAAGATCAACCCTTTCACAAGACTCAAACTAGGAAACGTCTGTGGAAGGAGGAATGAGAAAACTGTACTTTTGCTGCTCCTTTTTCTTTTTTTAAGAACACTTACAAATATATCAAAATATGAAGAAGAGTAGTCATAATGTAGGACTTCTTTCTCTAAGGTAGTCTCAATGCCTCCTTTTACCTACAAAGGAACAACAACACACACAGCTTCAGAACAGAAGTTACTGAAAACAAAATACACACAAATGTGAAGGGTAAAACCAATAATTCCCCACTCCTTTACAAAAAGATCATTAAACTACATATTGAAGAGCTGTATGCTAAAAATGATAATGTCAAGATTACTGCCATTTGTTTTTCATGATTATATTGCCTTTTCAAAGGTGTTACACAAACTCACAAAGCATTTTATGTCTTATAAGGAGGATCAAAACAGCTGATCAAAAAGCCAACCATAACCCAGTTCTAGTTAGTCACATGTTAGCAAATAGGAAATAGAATAGAAACTGAATTCATAATTCAGATCTTTTCCTTATCAGCCCTCATCACACGATTTGTTAAGAAAACTGAGAAAAAGATCCACAGTAAAAAAACCAGAAGCTGCAACTATTAGTCTAATCTCCTACAAATAACTAACATTCAAGTTTAATTCTTCCATTTGCTGATGAGATTCAAAATTACACCTTCCTTAGCCACCATGTTTCTTTCCAGTGGAAGGATTCTACTGTTCAAACAGGCCTCATAAGAAAATACCTTAAGGTGTATTGGGTCAGAGAATGAGAGGAGTATCTATCTTAGTTGGAAATGAAAATCCTCAGTGTCCATCTCCTATTGTTTTAAATATGAAATTCCGTAATTAAGCGCTGTATGAAATAGTTACGTAAAACAACACCAACAGAAGGCTTCAATATTGAGTTTGACTACTGTAATCTTTTTAAGGAAAGGAGCTACCAAAGCACACCAACAACATATGCTCACCATCTCAAAGCAATGCAGTCTACACACTTCCACACTTTTCCAACTATACTGCTGGACAGTGTTTTCCTGAGACTAGTCATTCAAACTCTGAATTTCTTCTATTTCTTCTCCTCTCTCTCCCCTCTGTGGCTACCTGACAAACAACTTTCTAAATACAGTTTCCCTTGGTTGCTCTCCTGCATCAGGTGTGATTATCTGTTTCCAGCATAGATAAAGAAGATCAACTTCCCCCACTCCAAGCTGTTCATCACATGTAGCTGTGTGAGCACCATGTTAACATAAGGACAAACAGAGAACCATGGAAGCCTTGATTATTGCTCAAAATGCCACAGAGCTACTCCCTGATGCATCTAACAATAAACTATGCTACACCTAAGGAAACTGGATAACGGCAGCAAAGTGAAAACAATGTTTACAGGAACTGTCCTAGCAATTCTGACCCATTACTTATGCACCAATGACATACACTCCTAATACAGTGCTATTTGCCTTCCCAGCAAACAAAGCAATTCAAAGAAAAACAGAACAAAAAATCTAAGCACGTCAGATCCCAGATACCACATTTTAGCTTCTAATATCATGACTTCTAATGATAAAAACCTGGTTTTCATTCTTGCTGACATATGGCAGTATAGGACACCGGTTCATAATATGTTGTCCTGAAAATACAGCTTTTCACAAATAAAACTGCTATGATCTTGAGGTCCCTTGATGCTGTTGCATTCAAAATGAAACATCATGAGATGGTAGCATTTTCTATTCAGAGTCTTCAATATTCTGAGAGCACTCATGTGAAAACCTGTTCTCTGAAACCTCAAAAAGACATATAAACCCACTCTGTTCCTCTGAGTAGTACAAGCTATTGAGAAACTGGTCCAAAAAAAAAGAACTGCCTCAGAACACTATGCTACAACCATTTTTTCACCTAGAGAGAAAACAGAAAGTCTAGTCCCAAAATTACGTAATTCAGGCAAACAAAATCTGTTTTCCCAAATTAAATCAGAATGCGTGTTTTTCACTGTATCAATGAGCTATCAAACAGTCAGCTCCTGAAGCTTCATAATGTCAAATTAATAACCGAGGTTATTTATCTAGTAAAGAATGCTGACAAAAAATATTTACTCAAGATCTTTCTTGTCTAGAAAAGGGATTCCTCCCTAGTGTGTCCTTTCTTAAATGCAAACTTTAGATCATAGCTTAAAACCCAGCTCAAGAACTAGGATGCTACTTATGAAACAACAACAAATGAGCTATCTTATTGCTTTCTGGAAATTTTAGAACAGCCTCATCTTCCAGATTACAAATGCTGGAGTTAAAAGGTGGCAACTGTAGGAGTTTATGTTGTTTAAATGCACCCTGCCATCCATATATGTATATATGGATGTATATATGTGTATGACACACCAAGTTTACATCAAAGACAATACATCACAACAAAAGAAAAGTTTTGGCCATTGGAAGTCTTTTCAGGGACTAACAACTCAGTGAAATATCACTGACTTAAAGTTACTCAGAAGGCAAAGTCTAGAATACTGTTAAAATTCACACTTCTTGCTAAATTCAAAGATGTACAGCAACATTTTTGTTTATTTGATGCCTGAAGAGTTCTCTGGATCTCCAATGTTTTTTTTCAGCACGGTTCACAGACTACAGGAACAACTAAAGGTTTCATAATAAGAGTATAAAAATGTATCCTAATGAATAAGATGCAGTTGAGTAGATACTATGTTAATGGAAGCTTATAGTAATTAGCAGCTTAAATTTAAATAGATACAAATAACATAATTTTGGATAGAAAGGAGCAACTTATTAACCATATCTGAAGTGAATAAATACTTAATATAACATCTAAGGGTAGGTACTGAAAAGATGACTCACATTTAATTCTATTATCCACAGTAAGGTTATGAATAAGAGATCAAATGTAACAAACAAACAGAAAGTCCTTCTGACATCTGATATGCCTTTCTTCTCCCTGCCTTCATATGACTCAATCCTTGCCATCAGCTGCGTGGGGTTGATGGAGTGGACATCCCGCAAGGAAGGACAAGATTCCACGCTGCTACTGTGAGCATTTTCTGCATCAGCTGGGACCCAATTCATCCTGAGTTTGCTTAGAGTGGTCTTCTTCCAGTTTCACCATCACTAGAAGGCTGATCCATATAGGAAGAATTTCTAAACAAACAAACAAAACCAAACCACATTAGTCACCAAACCCCCATAATTCCAAGAGGTATTTTCATCTTACAATGTCAGTTCTCTTTTCGCTAAATTGATGACTAAGACAATTAGGCAAGTTGGCCCTAGAAATTGTTCCTAACACAGTAATCTAGTTCCTCTTCATCTCTCAGAGGTTTTGTGAAGCAAGAGAATTAATGTTCAATTAGATCGTTTGAAATAAGGGAGCACTGTCTAGATCTAAAAGGGTCATTTCTCCATGTTGTTAGAGTGAGGTCATTGAATAGAATGAACAAAAAGCATGACGCTGTGCATCTTGAAGGTTTTCAATACTGATTTAAATGCTCTCAATAAACAGGAAGACAACTTAAAAGAACTTCCACATACAATTCCTGAAAAACGGCAGTGTTAGCACATCCAGAGCTGCCACAAACAAAAGATTAAAAGTCCATTAAAATCCCCAAATAGTGTAGTAATCATTCTACAAAGTATATACACTGCTATTAGCTCTGTAAATTCAGCTGCTATAGCAACTTACATTGCCAGACAGTTTCTCCATGAAAAAGTGTGTGTAACTAGTGGTTAGAGGTAATGCAATTACCCTAAGTCTCTTCTGAATACAAGGCTTTTAAAAGAGTTTTCAGGCTGAATTTCCTATAAAACTGGAGCAGTTTGATGCATGATTCACTTGAATCCTCTGTGAGAACATTTGTCCAATTAAAGCTTCTAGAAAGGGTGGACTCAGAAGGTTACGAAAGTTTCATGGAAACACACAGAAAATTTAATTTTATGCAAAATGCTCAGAAGATTAAGCTATGCATCCTTCAGTACAAATCACATCCGACAAGTTTTTTTAACACTGGGGGAATAGCTTTTTGAAATTCAAGAAGAAAACTTTGCTTCCTGCTGTGTGGATTTTTTTACAATAAGTGGCAAGAGATAGAGAAATTCTTCCCACTCCTGTCTTTCAACAGTGTTTCGACTCCAAGGCTGCAAGAGCACAGTCAATCAAAGCCCAGCAGGGGCTCTGTAATGCACCACTAAGCAAACACAAGGGAGGATACAAGGACGCAGGGGAAAAGTAAAGGTGGTGTGAGGAGCTGCCAGAGCACACACATCACAGCTGAGGAAGACACAGGCCAGCCAGGGATGGTCAATATCTACATCAAGTCACACAGAACAGCCTTCAGGGAGTTCAAAGCACCAGGCAAGGGTGGACAAGCACAATGCATCATTAAATCTTCCTTGTTTCCACAGCAGCTGCCTGAAACATGGCTGGCAAAGGGATAGAGCAGGGAGACACGTAGTGTTTGGTCAGGTGTCTTGAGCACTACAGTGAACTTTGGGCCACCTGAACCCAAGGGCGTGAGCAGAATCGCTGCACTCCAGTGCTGTAAACAGCACTTGCTTTGTACTGAAAACCCTCACACTAAAGTGCCCTGCTATGTAACAGCAGACCATAGGAAAATATTTGGGACGAGACATAAACCTCAGATCACGCCATCAATGGCCATAATTAAAAAGAAAAGAAAAAGACAAGTTAACACCTGAACCTCCAAAAAAAAATTCCATCTACATTGGCTAAAAAATTTATTTTATTTTGATGTGGCACTCAGTGCCAGTTATATAGGAAGTTGTTACTTCCAGTCTGGATTATTGATAGATACAGCACAGTATGGGAATGCAATTAGTACAGCCAGAATGAATTGTTTCAGAATGTGCTAGTTCAGCATCCATTTGCCTTGTAAGACCCTCTGCAAAGAGAAAAGCGTGGTCTTAAAATGCACTGGCTACCAGTTTGTTCTCAAGCATGACTCAAAAAGTCAGATTCAGTTTATAAATTCCATGTGAAAACCTTGCTACTGACAGACCATTTTTTGCCTCAAAGCTCTCTGGACAGTGGATACTCACAGTAAGGGAATTTGTCCCTAGCCTTGCTCTGCCTGCTGATCCATCAGATCCATGTTTGGGCACATGGCAAGGCCTCTCTTGTCACACTAAGCTGGCATCAAAATGTTGTGATTCTTTGACTGAACAGACATAGCTTGGCAGCTTTCTGCACTCATTGCCACAGCTCTGCAAACTGATTAATTGCCAAATGTGTGCTAGAGGATTGTTTCCTGTAGTTTCTTTCATTAATTAAAATAAAAAGTTCCTTTGTACCTGAATGACATAATCAGTCATTTCATCACACCAGCATTCTCAGATGGTTCAGGTGGGTGCACAAAAAAATCTTAAATTCTTCCTGGCAGCTGTCTTACAGGCACATAGGGACTATTAAAAAGCAGCATTCCCTTTTAGTGTTGGATGGTGATTTGGCCAGACACTTTCATACCTGCCTCAGCATTACCAGCAACAACATTTCTCCTCCCTTGCACTTCCAAAGCACCAATCATGCCCCGTCTCTCTCGCCCATTACAAGTTTGCAGCAGGAGTGAGCTCTGCTCTTCCCTTGGCTCCGTTTCTGCAGGGGTTCTTGCTTGTGCAAAAGAGCCTGTGCTTGGAAGGGCTCCAGGCTTGCAGCCCCATGAGGAGCTGCCACTTTTCAGCATTCCATGTGGGCAATACAAGCACCAGGCAGGCACAGGAGTGCTTCTCATGTGTCCCTGGCCAAGAAACTCAGTGGTGGAACAAGTTTAGGAAGGCAAAAAAGGTGTGTTTGTCATTGAGATGTGTCACACTTTTGAAAATATCACAAAATTCTTTTGGACATGTCTGTTACTGATCCTTTTTCTTGCTCTTCAGGAAGCAGGGACTGCTTGGCCTGAATTCATACTGCCACATTATTTGAATTTTTGCATCCAAACTGATACATGACATTGATTTGTGAAATCTTCTTGTTCAGTTTCATGCCACTGATGATTGTTCAGCACTCCAATTCATCCATATCCCTCTGCAAGGCCTCTTGTCCTTCGAGAGCGTCAACAACACCCACTTTAGCATCATCAGCAAACTTACTAATAGTGCATTTGACTCCTGCCTTCAAACCATTGATAAAAATTTTGAGCAGAACTGGCCTCGGGATTGAGCCCTGGGGAACACCACTGGTGACTGTTCTCCAGCCAGGTGTAGCCGCATTTTCTACAACACTTTGATTCCTGCCCTTTGGCCAGTTCTTCCAGCACACCATCTACCTGCTCACTTCACAGCCTGACTTGTCCAGAAGGATGATGGGATGGACAGTATCAAAAGCCTTAACAAAATCCAAAAAAATTATGTTCATCACCTTCCCTTCATCTACTAGGCAGGTGAAATGACAGAATCTACAAGCTTATTGAAGTGTCAAAACAATTCAGAGGGAAATAAAACTTCTGAAAAAAGAATCTACATATCTATATTTGTCATATACTTTCTCCTCACTTTCCCTGATTTCCAGAGATGTAATATTTTAATGTTTTTTCTTTCTTTTCTTTATAACCATATATATTCACTCAACTACCACTAAAATATTTAGCTAAGTAAGTTTTCTATGCTGACCTATTCAAAGTCATAGATAATAGTGGCATAATTTTCCTGGAAAGAAAACCCCAAAGATTGCATCTATTTAAATTAAAATAAAGAATTAAAATAAAGGTGTGGGGTTTTTTGAAACCCTTAAATGTTATGGCCATAACTCAAACTTCCAAACAGAGAATAAAATTCTCAAGCTTCCTAGTGAAATACAGATTTTACACTTATTACTAGTATTAAATAGTATAAGTGAAAAATAGAAGAATTAAAATGATCAAGCTTAGGACTGCAGTCCTTCCCTGCCCTCAAAGTCTAATAAAGACTTTAGCAATACAATGGTGAGAGCTTGCCCATGATTTCAGGTTACATTTACAATTAACATCATTATTTTCATTCATACTGACAGAAGCAGATGGCACACACAGCATGTGTCAATTTCACACTTATCTTAGAGATGCAAGATCAGAATGCTACTTCTCTTTTCTACCATTATTCTACCCTATTCTTCCAGTCTATTATCCCTGGTTTAAATTATTTTTGTTTACTGTATTACTGTGTCATACATGAGCAACAGCACCACATATGATACATTTTTCTTTCCAAGAAAAAAAAAAAAAANCACTTGTACAGTTGTAGCCAAGAGTCCAAAAGTACGCTAGAGCATGTTATACTGGCACTGAATTGGTAAGAGAGTTGTGGAGTATCCCATTCTGACAAATAAAAAAGAAAAAAAAAAAAAAAAAAAAAAGGCTTGCTCGAAGACTATCAACAGCTCAGCAAAACCGAAACTTAAAGTGTCACATGGAGGCAAGTTGGAAAAGGCAATGCTAGTCTAGGTTAAAATATCAGAGAAGTCACGTTTGCATAAAGTAACTAGGCACACAATGTAACACTGTGTCACAACTGCTGTTGAAACAGACCGAACACCTAGAATACTTATTATATGTGTCCTGACAACACTAAATACAGCCCAAAAATTACCACCATAAACAGCTTTTCTGTGAATGTTAAAAAAATAATCTGAAAATATTTCTTCTTTCCAATGAGTAAAATAGGATGACACGGCCAATATAGCGGCCAAGATGCTCAAGTACTGTGAAAACTACAAGGTAGCAGAAAAGCTGACACTGAAAGAGCCGCAATTTTCACTCATAACAAAAATTAAAAACAAAGCATTTCCTTGCTAAAAACTTTCCTCATAGCGAGACAAATAAAACATGCTAGTTCTTTACCAAAGGAGTTATTTTCTGATAAAAGGGCTGACATTTCTGTTTACAATACCTGCTATTCTGTAGGAACACATTACATGACACAAATAAACCCAAAATTTCACACAAGAACAGAGCTTAATACAGTAATTGGTATTATAACATTAACATTCACATATTTAAGTTATACTTAGAGACAGTTTCAAACAATTTTAACATAATTTAAGGAAAATGGTCTTGAACCATTGTTTGCTCTCCCACCATCATGAAGCCCAACTTCATTCTTTATCTAGGCATAGGCAGAAAGTGCCCTAGCCAACACTTTGGACAGAATACACAATTATCTGTAAAGACTGCTTTGATACACTCCATATTGGAAGTCCAAGAAACTGAGAGTTTCTGGTATAAAGCTGTATTAACCTGCAGGAGTATTAGCAGAATTCACTCAATGTGTTTTCTAACAGTACCAGCACATACCCTAATTAAGAGCCAACACAGATAAAACCAATTTCTATGAAGATGAAGTAATGCTGATTATAAATCAGGGGGGAAAAAAAATCCCGAAGAGCTGGAGACTGCCTCCAAAGCTTACCTGGACACATTTTTTACACTGTTTTCTACTATAAATGAACAAACTCCACTCTGCTGACATACTCTGACCCTGTTCTGTTTATACAACTGCAAAAACTAATTTTCCTGAAATCCACTTGTAGAAGATACATTACTAGTGACCTCCTGATAGTCATTGCTCCTGTTCCTGAAGGGCACTCAAATCCCTTCCAATCTGCACTCATTTTGTCTCTAGCTGTAACACATCATTGTCTCAGAAACATTTTAAGGTTTCAATGCCTTTAAAAACTGTCTGAAACACTGCTCTGTTCAAAACAAATATTCCTTAGTGAATATGAAGGAATATTTTTATAAACCCCAAAACACCACCAACAAAAAAACCCAAAACCCAGGCCAGACACTTTAAACAAAATACAACTGAAAAATTCAAACTGATGCATACCTACAAAATTCCCTGAACATAAGCAGAAGATACTGTCAAGTGCTTTGGCAATACTCTAGCTTTTCAATTAAGCAACACAGCAGGAATTACAAGTTACAAATATGTAACACATTTAAAGACTGGGAAGGTTTCCCACTGGAGGGGCAGGGCAAGATTTACCAGCATACAGGAGAGAGCTCCTTACAAAGAGTTTGGCTTTATCTGTGTTCAGAACTAGAGTAGCTCTGCTTTACCTTGAAGTTGCAGCTCTTACCTTATATAACTTGTCCCTGTAAAAACAAAATCAGAACAATAAACCACCAGTTTCCTTGAGAAAAATGTTTCCCCAATTTCCTATGCTCTAATGGTGACCTAGCAAAAGTAACAGGGCAGTTGCACACATTCGTACTGAATAATATTTTTCTCAGACCACTGAAAGATGGGAAAAAAGAGAAAGAAAAAAAAAGGAAATATGTATTTTTTTAGGTTAGTAGAGCATCTGAGGAAACAGTAGTGTCACCTTTCTCCATCCCAAGAGTGAGACACGTAGATTCAGAAAGTCAAATAGAAGTGTCCCAACCTTGGACTAGTTTTCCCTGCAGTTTAAGAATCTCTGCTACTGAGCCATAGTGCAAAACACTATTGTCCTTTTCCAAACACTTCATTTCTTATTCTACAAGAGCTGAGAAAAATGGCAGAGTAAACAGCTTGTAAATTTGGCATCATCACTGTCCTTATTTTGTCTCCATCGTCTCTTCCCTCCAGACTCCTATTTAGCAGCATATCCCAGACTTTTACTTTTAAAATGAGCTCAAACCAGACATGTGAAAGAGCATGTGAAACAACAGTTCTTCAGAGTTATTCCCACCTGGAGCACTGCATCCAGCTCTGGGGCCCCCAGCAACAGAAGGATGAGGATCTGCTGGAGCAAATCAGCTTCAGAAGCTGAAGACAAGCTGAGTGAATTGGGGTTGTCAGCCTGGAGAAGAGAAGGCTCCAGGAACACCTTAGAGCACTTTCCAGTACCTAAAGGAGGCCTACAAAAGAGCTGGAGAGGGGCTTTTTACAAGGGCATGGAGTGACAGGACAAGAGGGAAATGGACTTAAATTGAAAGCAGGCAGGTTTAGACTAGATATTAGGTTATAGACTAGATATTACTGTGAGGGTGGTAGGACACTGGAACAGGTTGCCCAGAGAAGCTATGGATGCCCCATCCCTAGAAGTGTTCAAGGCCAGGTTGGATAGGGCTTGCAACCACCTGGTCTAGTGGAACATGTCCCTGCCCATGGCAGTGGGATTGGAACTAGAGATGATCTCTTGAGGTCCTTCCAACCCACACCATTCTATGATTTTATGACTCTGAAAATATTCCATGCTGAATTCATGACACACTTGCCAGAACTCAAAATGTGTAGAGTTCAGATTTTGTTTAATCAAGAGTATGATCTTAAATCACAGAATCACAGAATATCCTGAGTTGGAAGGACCCACAAGGATCAAGTCCAGCTCTTAAATGAATGGCCCATACAGGGATCAAGCCTGCAACCCTGGCATTATTAGAACTATGCTCTAAACAATTGAGCTAATATGCAACTACATCCTTTTTCAAGAAAATACTAAAAACCAACAAAAAAGGATGCACCATAACATGTTCCAAAGGTCTGCCTCAGATCTCAGCTGCACTCAAGATACTTAAGCACTGCAAACTACAAAACTGAATTCTGTGCATGTTATCACTGTTAGGTTCTTAGAGAAATTATCCCAGTTATAGAACTGACAACGTATCATCCCATTTACAACCAAAACATTCCAACGGATAGTACTCATTTCACAGAATCAGGGAACGCTAAGGGATCGGAATGGACCTTGAAGATCACCCAGTCCCAACTCTTATTTAATTAATTATCAAATCAAAACTATAGCTTTCTTAAAAATAACATAACCTTTTTATTTGGTTTAACTGTTCTGGACTAATCTTGCCAAAGACCTGAAATTACAGTGGGATTTTAAGGTTTAACACAGTCAGCTCCCCACAGTTATATTAACACATGTACACAGTACTTTTCTCTGTTTTAGGTATACATACACATTCCAGTCACAAGCAATACCTGCACGCAATAAAAAATATACACAAAAAAAAAGATGCTAATGATTTCTCGCAAAAGCAGGGAGGGAGAGAAGGGCATAAAGGGGAAGTGATACAAAGATAGAGGAAAGACAGTTAAAAAGCCTCCAACGAATCTGGTATTAACTCTTCTTCATATCTGTTACCTGCTCTCTGAAGCTGACTTTGTAGCCCACCCATCAGCTCACAGAAATGAAGATTTCATGGCAAACTTTCTCCACCAAGCACTAAATAAGCAATAAGGGGCTTATTATCCATACAGTTTCTCAGAGTTAACTGTGGGCCAAAGAAACCATTTAAATATCAAAAGCATATCCATTTTATCACGTCAGCATTTGTCTAAGTACAAAACACAATTTTTTAAAGAGGCCAAACATCTCACTGATTGCCTCAAACATCAAGCACGACACTGGTTTATAGCACTGACTACTCCTACACATTTATTTGGTTTTTTCCCAGATCAACAACAAACATACGCCCCAGGGCTGCTAGCCAGATACTACTTGGACAAGAAAAGCTATTCTTTTGCTAGCACAGAACTGTGGGACTCTTCCTGAAATAGATCAGACACTCTATGTATTAGTGAGAAACACTCAGGGTTCTGTCACTCCCTCAAAAACTATTCCACAAAATGGTGCAAAAGTTTACTCCAGGCAAAAAACCCCCGAAAATTCTTCAGAGCTCTTAAAGAAAACAGCGCTTCAAGAAACTGACATCCATTTCAGAACACAGGATAAACTTCTGTAAGATTCTTTCATTCCTAAGTCTTCTTTTATAGGTCTTGAAAGGGCTTTGAAACAAAAGGAAGTATCAGGTTTTACATTTTACCTCTATTTTTCTTCTTAAAGGACATTATAAGGAAACAATTACCTAGTCCAAGCAGCAGCAAGTTCTACCAAAGACCTACACCTGAACCTTCAGAAGAAAATACTTATTTTAACACACCTCCACATAATTTATCTAATTTTTCTGTCAGTGCAAGATAGAAATTAACTCCTGATGTCTGAAGTGATGCTATTTTAGGGCTTCAGCTGATGACTGAGTAGCTGAACTTAATATGAAAAGCAAAATGTAATTACAAGATATTCAGTTGGTTCTTTTTGGTGCTAAGATTACTTTTTTCAACTCTTCATTTTTAATTCTACTCCTAGCTGAATTTAAGACAGCAAGGCAGAGAGGTAATGTACAAGTTGTCTTTTCACGCAGTCGCTCATGATTCCAAATTAAGAACAGATATTTAGCACATACAGTTAAATTAGAGAATGTTTAACAAGCAACAAATCTGTGATCCTCTAAAGTGACTCATCTGAGTTGCTGGATGCTGCTGCCTAACCATGAGAAATCACAGGCTCTGCTGTCACAAGTCTGATTTACCATTATCATGTCATCAATATCTTCTGCAAAATCACTGGTAATATTGTGCATGCTGACTTAATTCTCTGAGTGAAATCCATTAGTCGTGCTTACTAGAAACTAGGTTTGGCCCTGCAAAACATTTCAACAAAGATGTTTTAATAACTGTATGCTTAACTAGGATGCTCTGACAAAGTTTAAAATGGTAAACTCTAAATACATTCTTTCTCATGAATGAAGGCCTAGGACAATTGTGCTAAACTCACTTTGAAAAAAATCATGGCTAAACACTTGAGAATTTATGAAAATTAGACCACATCACATCAAGATCACCACACTCAAGCCCAAATGCACAAAAAAGAATGCCTAATCCATCTGCACTGAGTTTAGCATTTCACAAATTCCAGTACTGTTAAAAGGTCATATATTTCTTTCTCAACATACCAAGTCTATAAAAAGCAACATTCATCCTGAAAAAGCCTAACACATGAATAACAGAAAATAATAAAAATCATGGATTTGCGTCACAAAAAGAGGATCACCGGTGCATTTTATGCAAAGTATCTGGCCCTGAACACCATCAACAAACAAACAAACAAAACTCAAATCACTGCATCTGGCCTACTTAAAACTGCAAAGCTGATGAAAAACATCTACTAAAAATAGTTATACCACTATGGACTTAAAAATAGAAAGGAGCCTTCTCACAATGTTGGATTCACTAACAATGCCCCAAAACACTACGATTTCCAGCACAAAATGACAACTTTCATAGCAATTAATATTCAACACGATTCTACATATTATATAAACCAAGACGACAAATGTGCACAATAAAATGTATCGACAACATTGTGCAAAAATGCAGTGATGGCCTTATGCCTTTAAGCAAACTAACATGATTTAAAAACAAACAAACGACTTCTTTCGACAAGTTTAGTATTTGCGGTGAATATTTTCCAGGTTAAAGTCGACCACTGTGTCTACTTACACCTGACTCAAGCGAATTGGGAACTGCTGAGTGTTAGCACTTCATCAATGAGTAACATGAACTGCTGCTGGAGACCAAATGCTGCGGGTTTAACCAGCTCGCTCTGCAGACGTACCAGCGTCACCCTCAACACAGATTAAAAACGCTGCACTTCAGGAATGAAGACTCCACTTTAAATTCGGATGCTGAACGCAGGCAGTGCCTCTCCGAAGCTGCCTAAATTCAGCCCGACGCTAAAATTAACCCTCAGCACAACATTTTCCCGCGACGGAAGTCGGGGGTTCGCAGGGCCCAGCTCGCTCACCCCGTTACCAGCAGGACAAACAGGTCGCCGGACCCCCGTGAGGATGGATTTGCTGGGCTAGGATCGCAAGGAGAGGGGAAAAGCAACCCTCCTCCCGGGGGCCCGACAGCAGAAGGAGCGGCGCGGGGCATGTGGGAGAGGCGGCCCTGCCCGCCGAGCATCCCCCGAGCGCCGCAGGCACCCCCTTCCCGGAGAGATCCCCCTCCCAGAAAGGGACCCCCTCCCCGCCCCGCCCGCCTCCAGCACGTGATCGCCTTCCTCCTCCTTCCTCCTCTTCCTCTTCCTCTCCCTCTCCCTGCCCCCACCTCGCCCCAGCAGGACAGCGGGCTCCGTACCAAGGGGGACGTACCCGGGGAAAGCGGCGGCACCGGCACAGGAGGAAGTGGGAAAAGGGAATGGAGGGGAGGGAAAGGAAAGGAAAGGAAGGGAGGGCCGGGCCGCGCCGCACCGGCGGCCCCACCGCGCCATCGCCAGCAACACGCTCCGCATCCCTCTCGGCCTATTCCCCCCCGTGTTGCCCTCGACCCC
>VZTE01004148.1:1399386-1440858 GCA_013397775.1 Eulacestoma nigropectus
CGGGGCCCGGCGGCAGGGGGCGGGTCCGGCCCGGCCTCCCTCTGCCCTCACGGGGCGCGGGACGCGGCGGCACCGGCCCGCACCGCCACCCGCGCCCGCCCCTGCTGCGAGGGACAGGCGGCGCTGGGGGCAGAGCCCAGGTGGGGGCAGCGCGGGCGGCCCATAGATAAGGCTCTTATCTTTGAGTGTCAACACCGCCAAATTGCAGTGGAGCCGTCGGAACGAGCAGAGGGACTGGTTAGCTGTCGTTCGCCCGGATTCCACTTGTGTGGAATCACAGCACAGTCCTTGTCTTTGCAGAGATTAGCACCAGACAGTCACGGAGTATTCTGAGTTGACAGGGACCCACAAGAATCGTCGAGTCTAATTCCTGACCCCGCACAGGGCACCCCATGAGCCACACCATGTGCCTGAGAGCATTGTCCAAACGCTTCTTGAACTCTGTCAGGCTCGGTACTGTGACCACATCCCTGGGGAGCTGTTCCAATGCCCAACCACCACCCTGGGTGAGGAACCTTTTTCTAATATCGAACCTAAACCTCCCCTAACACGACTTCAGGTCATTCCCTGGGTCTTGCCACTGGTCACCAAAGAGAAGAGATCTGGGCATAATTGCTGTCATCGTGAAAATACGACACAAAATCAGTCTACCAGCCACTGTAGGAAACCATCCATTCTTTGGGAAGCGTGGTCTCCAACCTTATTGAAGCCCAGAGCCTGTCAAATGCTTACATATGTCATAAGGTTTGTCTGCAGTTCAGTGCTGCAGGCTAGATCCACAATACACCTCTTTTTACAAGACATGGTGTAGCAGGGAAACAGGAAGAAAGGTTAAAAGATAGGTCCAGGAAATACTGAGATAAAGGTCACTTGCTCCACCCTGCCTTGCTCACTCCACTACACCCCAGCCTCTTCAGGGAAATCAGTGCACAACTGCAGCAGGAAGGTGATGCTGGGGTGTTCAACCTGGAGTTAGAATGCTGCTGGAAGCAAGTAGTCTAAGAATTTATTATTAAAAACAAAATATGATAAATGACAGCTGAGGTGAATTGCTTAATCTTTGTTCCACAAACCCGGAACTCACAATAAAATGTCCTCTTCACTATTACCTCTCATTAATGGGGAGAGGAATTTCTGTAGGTGTGAGGAAAATCTTGAAAGATACAAGATCCTCTTTTGGTTTTTTTTGTGCTAATAATTTTTTCTTAATATGAGTTTGAAAATACAATCACTTTATGCACTTTTATGCTTTTTACCCATTTTTTTTCCTTTGATTATCTATGTTGGGTTTGTTTTGTTGTGCTTTTTGCAGTTATTGAACTAAAAATCACCTCAGGCTTTCAGGCAGGTAACTATTTTTAGGAATTACTGTTATTTTTCGTGCAAGTGCAAAGAGAAAGACTTTTGGATCTCAGTTGGCCATCTGTATTTGACTTACCTGTCACCAAATAGGTTTGATGTTTAACACATTGCAAACCAAAGGCAGCAATCCTCTGTCACAGCACGCTTTGAAATAAACATAGCTTGAAATAACATGTGGTTGAAATTTAGCTGAACAGATTAGGAGCATAATTTGTGATAACATGTGAATGGTCACTGTTATTCAGGCCTCACCAGTAGTTACAAAATTATATGAAAATATGAGTGTTATGTCTTGAAAATATAGCCAGTAAATAGACACTAGCTTTCAGATAACTAAAGCCTGTGCAGGTTGTGTGTAACCATTAACATCTGTTAACACCATTAACACAAGGAAAGCAGAACCCTCAATATTCCTGCATATTCCTGATGGAATGATTTTTTATAATCAAATTTTAAAATATGATATATTTGATAGTTATTACCAGCTGAGGCTCAGATCTGATAGCCATATATGTTCACAGAACCAGCCAGCTTGCTGGTTAGTAGGAAAAGGGAGATTTGACTGCAAGAAAAGGCAATTAGATTGTAGCTCTTCTGTTTTGTAGTTATGCTACAATAGACACAGGATTAGAAGAAGAGTACAAAACCTTCAAACCTGATTTCCTTAAAACCTAGGTGTTATAGAAATTTTTGGCACTGGACACTCATGTCCATTAGATAGGTTTATTGGCACAGATCAATTACAATACCTGGTAGCTCAAGCTAAGTGCCTGAAAAGAGGGACCATGGAAAAAGAAATCCCTGGGCAAATACACCCTTACAATCTAAGCTCCCCATCCCTCATGTGACAATCTGGACCAGCAGCCATGTTAGAGTCTGTGGTATTGTCACCCTTCATTGGTTTTCTGTTTCATTATCCAGTGATTGCTATGTGGTCATTTTGACATCCTCTTAGGTTGGTTTTGGTGGGGGTTTCGGCCAGTTCTGTAGTCCGTGTTGTAATAGTTTGTTACAGTTCATATGCCACAATCTAGGGGCTGTCCACTCCGGCTATTAATTTTTAAATAATAATTAAACTGCCAGCTTTGTTTGTTCTAACTATTATTAATATTCAGATTGTTAGCTCCAGGTTTCACCATAATACAACTGTGACATACAACATAGCCATAGAGTTTAGCTAAAGTTCAGCTTGCAGCAATTCTAGCTACTTATGTCAAGCAAGAACTTTGCTACTTTCAAATAATATAAAATTTTCAGCATCAGATGAAAAGTACCACTGAAATCAACAGAAAAATACCTTTTAAAAATAATTTGTTGTGCAACTTGACTCTCTCCTCAACCTTCTTGTCCTCTTGACAGCCCTTCTAGAATACTGGTGAGAACTGGGAGAGTTTAAGCCATAGAGAGGTGGAATGTTAGGGAAAGGAACCATCGGCTTTAAGGGAAAGGCATGAGGCAACTATGGAAGGGAGGGGGGATCCTGAGTCAAATCTAGCAGAGATGAGAAATATCTGTCTCCAGATAAAGAACTGATATTTAAAGACCTGTCAGATTAATGTTTGAGTCTCTGCCTCCTTCTGGGTGGCATATCTCCTCTCCTCTGCTAGCTTTGTCAAAATACTATCTTACAGAATCTCACTGGGGAGAAAAAAGTGTTTGTTCTGCTTTTCCTGTTCTACAGGGTGTATGGAGGGGATCCTGGTGGGTAAAGAACTGTTTCAGTTCCTACTGCAAGGACATCACATCTTGCATTAATCAAGGAAATTCAAGTAGGGTTTGCTGAGAAGGCTTTATTAAGCTGTACTAAACGCAGTGAGTAATTAAAGTGCTTAGCACAATATGCTAAGGCTATGTTTTCTAAGGTACTGAGAACTTTGAGAGTCAAAATATATCATTGTGTATCACACAGAGTATTACTGCTGGATGCCCTAATTTCAGATCATATTAGTGACCTAAACAACAACTTAATTTTGGGACCTGGTAATCTTCTTCTGCTTTTTGAAAGGGAATTGAGAGATTTGGGGATTTACATTCCATAACCACTCAGGACGTGTTTTCAGACAGATTAAATTATGTAGGAGTTGGCTTTGAAAGTACTTGTAAAGAAATTTGCCCAGGTAATCTTGTGTTTGTAATGCTGCCCAAAGAGAGGACATTTAGCAGTGTGGACTTGAAAAAAATGAGCTGTTTTTTCCAGACTGTGCAGAGGTATTTCCCTAACTGTCAGTGGATCTGAACACAGGGAAGGGCAGATAAGGTTAGGTCATGTAAGGAAAGACTCTGAAGTTTCTTCAGTACTGCTGTTGTGGTTTAACTCTAGCTGGCAATTGTGTACCACGCAGCTGCTTCTTCACTAGCCCCTCCAACCAGTGGGATGGGGAGGAGAACTGGAGAAATGTAAAACTCATGGGCTGAGACAAGAACAGTTTAATAATAGGAGCAAAGTAAAATATAAGGAAAAGGAAAAGGAAAAGAAAAAGGAAAAGGAAAAATAACAAACTAGAGAAAAAACTGGTACCCAATTCATTTGCTCACCACCTTCTGACTGATGCTCAGCCCATCATTGAGCAGCAGCTGGCAGCTCCCAGCCAACTCCCCTGAGTTTAAATATTGACCATGATGTTCTGTAGTATTGAATATCCCTTTGGCCAGTTCAGGTCAACTGTCCTGGCCATGCTCCCCCCTTAGCTTCTTGTGCTCCTGAGATACTGAAAAGTCCTTGACTCGGGGTAAGCACTACTCGGCAACAACCAAAACATGAATCTGTTGTCAACATTATTCTCATTCTTAATCTGAAGCTACTACAAAAAAAATTAACTCTATCCCAGCCAAAACCAACTCAACTGCTTTGCTAGCAGAGGCGTGTCTCTCTGTCCTGATGCTGAAGTTTGAATCTGAGCAACTGAATTCCATGTGCAGGTAATGGAGTGCCTGCTCCACCTTCTAAAGGAGCGGAGCAGGTTGTGCCTAGGTTTCGGACAACATTCCACTTAAATTGTTACCTTGGACTGTGTTCACGTGTGCCTATTATGGGGCATTAAGGAAAGAGTGCCTGTAATCTTCTGGAGCAAGAAAAATGGAAAGAGAAACACAGTAACAGTACTCATAATTTACATCCTAAAGCCTTCCTCATTTGGTTTTCCTCTGCTTGTATTTGAATTAGTATTTTTCAGTCTTTAACTCTGCTGCTTCTTTAAAAAGTGTGTGTCAATAATAGGTTCCTTGGCAGAATATGTAGCTAGCAACCAGTACAGGTTAATATTTCAGTGTTGTTCTCAATATGCTTATTCTTAGGTTTATATTCCTTCCTTCTGGAGAAAGACCATTAGGGTTCATTTTGAGGCTGAGTACTTCTTTGAGGCTGAAGGAAATGTAATTTCCTATTCAAAAGTGCTATTGTAACTTGACAGATAGTAAGTAAAATCTTATAAAGCCACATGATGTAAATTACTTTCTAAAGATTCCTCAGCCTCCTACTGTGGCAGGGGGAGGGCAAGACAGATGCCAAATGGAGGAAAATGTGCCTGAGAGCTTATTAATGCTGGTCTTTGGAAAGAGGATGTGTCAGTCTTCAATACTTGTGGATGGGATTTTGAGAAGGAGCAAGAATAATTTCTTGTTGCTTGGTTTTTCAGGGATGGGTTGTGATACAGAGCTTCCTAAACTGTGCTAGGGCTGAAAGGTGGGTGGCAGTTTCAGTGTGTGATCCCTCACCTGGGCAGTGAGGAGGTCTAAAGGCAGAGTGTCTCAGTTAAGGCAGGTCACAGGTCTTTGGTGTTCGTGCTGGCTTTGGGACATCAGCTAATTGTTCTCACAGCAGCTACTGCACTAAGTGAAGTGTGGGCACTGCAGCAGTTATCTCCAGCATGACTCATTACATCAAATAGCTGGATGTAAGGTGAGCCACTTTCTGATACAAGGGTCTCAAGTGTTTCTTCCTGTCCCTTCATGCTGTGGTAAACAGTCAAAATGAGTATGTTGGTTCCTGCAACAGAATATACACACACATTCCAGTAGTTACACATAGTGCTTAAAGATAGACACTAAGATGTACAAAGTCATTACGCCACCAGATCTCCTTTGAAATCAAAGGAAATGCTTAAATACATGTCAGGATGCGATGGAGGTCCGTATTCCTGTGCATGAGGGGTTCTCAAACCTCAAGCTGCAAACCCACAGCCAAAGACATCCCTGGTTAGCTGAGCCAATACCTCAGCTTTTCTAGTTTGTGAGGTCTTAATGTCTATTTCTCCTTCAAGAAGAGTGAAGTAGGTTGCACTGCAGGTGATCAGATTTCTTCCCAAATAGATAATATGGATAGGACGAGATTAAGTATTTCAACAATAGGACAGGAAGAAAAAAAATCTCTTGACTAAAAAATTACAAGGCAAGTGTACGGTTAGGATTGTCACATAACTCAGCTACTCCACTCCATTGTTAAAGCTGTTGTTAATTCTTTCTTCCATGATGTGGTTCAGTTTAAGTGAATGAAGCCCCGGTGTAGGAACTTTAAGCTCACCCTCCAGCAAGAAAATGATGAAATGAAACCAGCAGCCAAGCTCCAAACATTTTTCAGGTATTGAAATAAAACATATTATTTTTTAGAGTTGGCTTTTTCTTCAGGCTAACGTGATGGTGTTAGTGCAAGCAGTAACTGCTGTTAAATATTCATTGCAGCAGCTGTACAGTGCTGTTCAGCATATTTCATAACAACCATAGTAACCATATTAACAGGCTGACGTGCTGCTTTTGCAGGCATTATTTTTGTTCCATGAAATTAGCTAACTCCCTCCTACATATGTTTTATCAAATGATAAAAGTCTCCAAATTTCTAACATGCACATGAGTCATTATTTTATGATCCTATGCTCTAAGGAGAACTTCTCCTCCCCTGGAAAAGAAACAGTCCAAAAATCCCACTGTCTCTGATGTTAATGGGAACTTTATTAGGCTGTAACCCACAGTAGTTCACTAGTCAGCTCAGCAACAGAAATGTTCTTCTCTGAGCTCTTGCCTGTCATCAACACAAGATAAATTCTATCTTAAAGATAAGAGCTTATTCACTTGGGAAGAAGAAAGAAATGCTTGTACTTTACTTTTAAACAAAAGACCATTTTGAATTTCTGTTGGCTTTTGGAAAGTGCTTGGAGCACACAAAATGCTTCTGGGCTGCTTATGAGCTAATTTCTTATTTTTTGGCCATTCATACTCACATTTATCTCTCTGCAAACTCCCTGTCTCTTCCATTTCTACTGCCTTATCTTTCTAATGAATATTATTATTTTTGATTCATTTCCCTCATCAATTCCTCTCTGTTCCATTTACAGATGTCCTGTTTGACATATGAAAAAATTACTTTTTCCAGTTGTGGTTCTTTTTTGTTTCATAACAAGTCTCTCTGTCCCAGGAAAGGTGCTTTCACTCACAGTTACAGATTGTGAGTTTAATGAGAGGAAAAAAATAAGCAATTTCAAACATTTAATAAAGTTTTTTACCATTAATTTTTGCTAGAAACTGATGATAAACACTCTACCTGTGGCTAAAACTATCTTTCTGTCTTTTCTGCAAAACTTCTATTTGCAATCCTTATAAACATCAACAATTGCCCCATTTTAGCTATATTTTTGTGTATAAACTAATATATATGCTTTATTTTCTTTTATCTGTTTTTATGTATTTCTCTGTTCAACTGTCCATGGTTTCCACCTAAACAAGTTTCTTTATACATGGAAATACATCTATATATAATACATAATATATAATATATGTAATATAGAATATGTAATATATAATATATAATATACAATATATAATATATACTATATACTATATAATATATGATATATAATATTATATATAGTATTGACCATAGGAATATATTTATGTGCTTGTAGGACCAAATAAACATCTGGTAGTTTCATGAAGCTTTATTTTTGCCATTCATGTGACCAGTTCTATTGAAACTAAAATGTTTAAGTGAAAAAATGAGAAGTAAAAATTAGGAAAAGAAAAAATAAACACCACCCTTGACCAGAGGTTTTAAGAGTGATCCTTTGTTACATTTTATCCTGCTAGAAGAGGAAATATGTCTAGATTATTGTACAGAACTGCACTGTAAGCAAGACAACATTTTCACAAAACTGGACTTTACCAGGGAGTATTTATAATGTTCATTCTGCAAAGCCTGAGACAGCAGACCAACAAAGTACAGTTGTAACCTTCAATAAACAGATTTGCAGCTGATATTATCAGTATGACTACCATCACCTCAGTAGAGAGCCAATATGTCTCAAATTTTAGATTTATGTGGTTAATCATGCAGTATTATCAAACCCTCAACTGTTTCATGGATAATTTGCCTATGTGCAAAGTTCTCAGCCTCCAGTTAAGTCCAAAAACGTTTTCTGAACATAAACATACTGAACTCTAAGGAAATAATGTGTAAAGCCGTGTCAGGTATAGAAAGGTTGAAAATGCTGACATGTTGCTTCACCAAAATTATTACTTTGAAGAATGTGTTGGCAAAAGGCACTAAAAGCCATTTAAAGTGATGCTGAAGTATCTGCTGTCCGGTATTTTCATCTTAAATTGCTTTAGAGTGAGTAGGTTCCTCTAGGCCTTGTTTCCTCTCCTCTCTTCCTCCAGTCTGTTTTGCTTTAAAGATGACCTAATAGGAACACGGCTAACATAAAATACATTGTTACTGTTTGAATGACAAATGTTTTTCTGAAAAAAACGTGTGGGGAATTCTGAGTGAGTGGATGAACAGGTACTAAATCGTGCAAATGAAACATGAGACAAGGAGAATTACGCAAGTGGCAAGGAAACTGAAAATTTGAAATGACTAAACCTCATCCTTTATTTTTAGTTTTTCTCCATGCTTTAGCACATGGTCACATAGCTTGGTATCAGATTTTAAAACATATACAGTCCTTTCTGCCGAAACAATATGCGCAAAACCATTAGAATAAACTGTAGAATCCATCTTTTGATTTTCTGTAATCAAATTTTTGGAAGGTTGTGTATTCTGTTCTTTTAACTCACTCCTGTCTGGAAGATGACATGTACTCTTTTCCACCTCCTTTATTATTCCGACAATGGCATTTTCTTGTGCAATTCCCATGCAGTTTAGATTTGTTTTCTGAAATAATATACAGAAACTTCATCGATATATCGATTAATTTTCAACTGGGTCTTGTTATGTGAGTCACTCCAAAATGAGATGCTCTTTTTGAAGGTACCATTCAGGACCTGGCACAGCACCTATTTCTTCAGATTAGTCCCTTGTAAGGTCCCTTCTGGCTTGAGTGGTGTGTAAAACACATAACCCGGTTTTGGCTGGGATAGAGTCAATTTCCATCTTAGTCACTGTTACAGTGCTGTGGTTTGTATTCAGTGTGAGAGTAATGTTGATAGCACACTGATGTTTTAGGTGTTGCCGAGCAGGGCTTACCCTGAGCCAAGGCCTTTTCGGTTTCCCATGCTCTGCCAGGGAGCAGGCGCACGAGGAGCTGGGAGGGAGCACGGCCAGGACAGCTGGCCCGAACTGGCCGAAGGGATATTCCACAGCATGTAACGCCACGCCCGGGAGCCTGGCAGCCGCTGTAGGTGAGGAGCAGCTCAGGCTTCCAGGGGCTCCGCCTCTCCCGGGAAAGGCTCGGGAAGCGCTGGCGGGTCGGGCAGCCAGCACCCTCTCCTGGGCAGCCCGGCGTGCTGCACCTCCTGCTCCCGCGAGCGCATCCCGGGAGGCAGAGATGGGTTTCGGCCACCAGCAGTGTCGGCGCTGCCCCGGAACATCCTCGCCGTACGCGGAGACACCGCTATGACCGTGGTACGAAGGGATCGTGACAGTCACCTGTGGCCCAGCACAGCGATAAACACTGACTTACAGGAAAAAGCAGCCTCTCCATCACGCAACAAGTGTCCTGGAAAGGATGAGAGTCAGAGATCCGTTTATGCAGAAGCTGGATGCTGGAGGTGAGATGACGATGCGTAAGAACAGCACGCGCTGACAAAAGGCCTTCAGATGTGTGAAATATCTCGTCAGCGTTTGTTTGGTTGTCATCCCAGATGAAACACTGCGCTGTTCTTGTTCTTAGAGTTCAGTCTAGCAAACCCAAAACACAGAGCTATAAAGAAAAAAAATCTATGAAAAATTTAAAAATTTGTATCTGACTCATAACAGCTGTATTTGAGTTACCTCTTGCAGAAGCTTTAAAAAAGAACAGGAAATACTATTTCCAGGTTTTTGTCTAGGAGTGTTTCCAGGAAATAACACACTGCAAGGGATACCCCTAGCGTTATGCAGCCGTCTTTTTATTAGAGGAGGCATTTTCATCCTTTGCATCACAGTGGACTGCAATTTTCATAAAACAAGGCTGTATGGAATAGGTCAAATTCACATTCATTACAGTCATTAAAGGATTCTTAAGTTAGTGAAAACATATTGCATTTCACAATAATTTGTACCCATGTACATTAATTTGCATAAAGAAATTAACTAAACAGTCATTGAGAGCATAATCTTTCTTCACACATGTATTAGAGAAAATGCTTCATATGTAAGTGTAGAGACCACATTTTATTCCCTTTTATGTTAAGGTTGCATTCCACTGTAATTTATTTGCAGTAAATGGCCCTGCAATTTTAAAATCATACAGATTCTTATAGTGATGTATTTTGTATAATCTTATACCGGCACATATTGATAGTAATACAAGTGAGAGAATGGCATTTGTATAGGCAATATATAGATAAGAGAATGCAAGTTAAAAAGGTAACAAGACTATCAACTTCAAAAATCTAACCTTAACTTTAGAAAATTAAGCTTTTCTATAGCTTAAGAAGATGCTGATATTAGTTTGCATTTTTAACTAAGAATTCTTAAACCTGAGGAATTAAATTCCTGAAAGAAGCTGCTTTGACTTTAAGGAGACTGTAAACATAAAACGTTGACAGCTTGAGACGCTTTATGTTAAAGATAATTATTTCAGTTGCAAAGTCATGTGCTTGGTAGAGCTACTGGAAAAGGAAGAGAGGCTGCTCTTCTATGCTGTATTGAACTCTGCTCCACTACAGAAATGGGGAAGGAAATGCTTGGTTTTTTCAGTTAGTAATGGAAACGTAGAACTGTCCTCATTACAGTGGGATATCCCATCTGTAAGATAAAGGTCATAGAGCAGTGTAGGCAGCTGTGGGCTGCAACCTTTGTCATTGACTGTAGGAACTGGATTTGAATTTTGGGGTATGTTTTGACTGGTAGTTCATTTAGGAAACACAGCTGATTCCCTTTCCAGCACACAGGAGAAACCCTTGAATCCTCATCTCATGGTGTTGAGCCCACAAAACTGCATCTCTTTTGGAGGGACGGGCTTTGATTTTGAACATTATTATTGATTGGAGTTGCCAGGGTTGTGGCTTCATTCACAACAGCCTCTTTTGCTCAGGAGCACCTCATCAAACATCTCTTGAAACCCTCCTGCCTTGGGCAGTGTTACATCCTGCCACATACCCGTAGGCCAGAGAAGATGTGATGGGTGTGGCACTCATTGAGCAAGAGTTAATGGAAAAGATCTCTTCATCCTGAGTTCAGTGACTTCTTTCCTTGTGTTTACAGTAGGACCATGCTGCAATTATGCGTTACCCAAGTATGTTCACAGTTACTTCCTTGCTGGGAATTACTGTCTTGTTCTCTTTCTGTGATTGCCCTTGAGGGGAAGAAACATAGAGGCAATTAATGGGTGGTTATTCAGCTTGAAGCTGGCACCTGCCACTGCACAATGGCTTTGACAACTTAAACCTTTCCCATAGCAGGCAGCAGCTCTGCCAAAAACTGGGGTCTGACCACATGTGGCAGCAGATGTTGCCTGTAAGAGTGTTGGGCACCTGGGTGCGTTACTATCAATCCTACAGTGGTCTGCAGATGCATTGGCTGGTGAAGAAGTGCAGAGGGTCCATCCATCCTCGGCTCATTTCAGGTCTTGGGAAGCTTTAGAAAACATCCTCACCTCTGTTTTTTTAATCACTGTGTGGGCAGAAAACATCCTTAGGACCTTCTTCAAAGATATAGGATTTAAAAACCACTATGCTGAGCTGCTTAAGATGTAGGCAAAGTTACCTGTGTTTGAGGGTGGTAACTAGATTTCAGGAGGGCTGGAATAGGGACTCTCAAGGGTGGATTTTTCTTGGAACAGTAATTTAACAAGTGAGGCATTAGGTGAAGAAAAGAATACTTAGCTTACTCTTGTACCAAATAAAATAATAAATTTGAAAGATACATATGAAGACTGAAAAGTTAATAGGCCACGCTTTATGCAGCTCTGGGACAGAGACTGAGAGGCAGGGGCAGGAAGGCAGTTCAAGGTGATTAATGCAAAAAGGAGTTTAGACAAATTAACAGACTGCAGCTCCATATATGCATAGGAAATAAGTAATAGATACTGTCTTTTATTCCCTCTTATGCAGAAGTTGCATTCAGCTGTAATTAATTCTAAAGTATCTTTAAGTACCTTACTGATTTTTATAGCAAGAATATGTAAGAGTCTATGAATAGAGAACTGCAGAAATGTGCACACACTTCCTCTGGTAAATGCTTTCGTAAATATCCATAGATGTATTCCCATCAGGAGGTGGTAAAGAGCTCAAATCTGCAGCCAGCAGCATTAGACCACGTTCTGAGCATCAGGTTACAGCCTTCAAAGAGATCTCAGCTTCCAAAGGAGAAAATCTCAGACAAAGTTTGTTTTAAAAGTATTATCTGCCTGATTGTCTGTGTAGAAGAACTAGAGATGATTTGGGGTTTTTTTTCCCAGCCCTTGGGATCTAAGTCTAGATGATTTTTTTTTTTTTTTGCATGGTACAGGGAATGGGTATAGTTCTGCTCTGGTTAAAGCTACTGTTTGTCCTTAGAAAGAGCTTCAGATGAATCAAAGAGTAACAAACACTACAATGTGAATGTATCAGGGCCAAAGTAAGCTTACTTAATGTTCTTTCGACCTAAGCCAAAAATGCAACCCAAACCTTTCCTCTTCTGATTTTGAAGACATAACTTATGATACATTTAGGGATAATTGGAGAAACATTTTTATTTCTTGAAATGGTGGTGAAGTATGAACTAATTCCCTTGTATTTTTAGTTACATTAGCTAATTCTGAAAATCAATGAGAACAACTCACTTGGCATGGACATGGCAGTGCTGTTGCTTTTTGAAGGGGAACCAGACTGCCTCAAGTGTGTTGGTTATTCTGATACAAGAATGAAAGCATCACAGCAGTGCAGTAAATTTGTTATTTGTGCCCGAAATTCACAAGGCTAACAGATGCAGCTGAGGTACTGCTTAAGGATGGCAAGGCTGTCAGAAGTACAAATAATAAAGCAACAACGTGGTAGAGAAAAAATGATAGTATGGGTAAATGGAAATGCATCAGAAACTTTTCTATTTAGTAGGTACCTTAATAAAGAGGAGTTCAGCTAAGTGCGTTTCATCAGACAGGCACCATACAGAAGGACAATCAAGAAAGGAAGCTTTAAAAGAGATGGGCAAGCCATAAAATGAGGTTCTATAGAATTATGGCAGTGTTTGTGTAGGCCCTTTTGCTTGAGAAAAAAAACCCAAAGCAGTAAGAACTTGAAAATTTTTGGTTTTATTGTTTGAAATCCTGTGAATTGGTCACCAGGAAAGAGTTACGGTAAGCCTGAACTTTTCACATCTCATTCACAAGTGATGGGACAGGATAGAAAGCTAACATTTCAGTTGTGGCTTGGTTCTACTCTATTGTGTTTTATTATAATTACCCTGGTTTGGGAGTGAAATTACTGATGAAGTGGTGCATGATTCCCATGTCAACATAAAACCTCTACAAACAAGGATTTGGTTGCTTAAATACACACATCACAACACACTATCCTATCATTTACATCTGACAAGACATATCCAGTATTTTGGTTGGCCATCAAACAAAGGGAAACAGCCAAGTTTCCAATAACTTCACTTTCCAAAGTTTAAATGGGACTTCAAAAGCTGTAGAAATGCAATACAGGATTAAGAAGTCCTATACATACAATATCAAATCTTTCAAAAAGGAAGAACTGTGAGTGCAATTGCTTATTATACTGACTGACATAGTTTCTGGAAATTGCTTGGGATTTGTCATGAAGACTTAAAAATCTTTTCCATCTGTTCCTTCTCTGGGTTATTTTAGAGTGAATTTAGAGAACTAAGTCCACAATATATCATGGCCACAATACATAGTTAATATTTGGAATAGACTTTTCTACTATAAAGCTATAAAGTCATAGGAGCATTGATTTCCCTAAATAGGCATCCAAAGTAATGCTAGGACTGAGAGTAACTGAAGAATCACATGGATAATCCTGGCTAAATAACAGTCAAGGGAAAGAAACATTCACTTGGTCAATAGTTACAGAAGGCTGAACATTGTCTTCCTTTTCAGTGCAGATCTCAGGCCTGGGAAAGGACTGAGTTTTTATTCACAGAGACATACTTGAGCAAAACAGGATCCCATCCATGGAAATACCCATCCTGCGAAAACTGATCATCTACCCCGCAAAAATTAGGAGGCTGCACATCCTGTGGTAAGAACAGGATAGTTATTACAGGTTAGTTATTAGCTAGCCAAGACGCTGACACTATGCAAAACACTCTCACTACAGTAAGTGAGATTAGTTAAGTATGGCTGTGGATTAGTTAAGTACATGTTTCCCTCATGCTGTCTTGATTACCCAAGAGATCAGGACACCAGACCTTTTCTTCAGCTTCTTTTCAGCGTAGAAGTGTGATAGAGCTGTGGTGTCAAGAGACTACCTCCATACCCTTAAGAAATATCCAGACAAGAAGTGGCAGGTTGGCCAAATCTTAGTTTATGGAGAATGAACTTCGCTCCACCTGTCTGGGCGACTTCTACAAGCAAAGTAACAAAAAAACATAATCAGAAGGTGGTGGGATCTTGAAAAAAACTGAATACATTCTAGTCTACCATGGTTTGTTTTTACAAGGATGTGTATACAAGGAAAGAGTTGTATTCCCTGGCTCCCTGCTCTTAGGCCCAGGACCATCATCTTCAAGCTATGGTGCGTAGATGCTCAGCTCCATGACAAACGTGCTCAGCCTCAGCTTCTTCTTGTCCTCCATCATCTCCAACTATACTGTTGAAAAAAATTATTATTTTTCTTTTTAGACACCAGATGCAGATCCAGGCATGCAGCCAACTTCACGTATTCTTGAATAGAAATAATAAGACAGACCTTCTGGGAAGAGAAGTGCCAAATCCAAAGGGCAGACATGCTTCCAGCTCCATTTATGTTATACTTACACAAGCCTCAGCATACACTACAGAACTTTTTAGAAAAATAAAATTGGAAAGTAAGATTATGCCCAACTGCAGGTTGTTGGACTAGCAGCACAGAGAAGCAACTAGTTATCGATACACTAATTGCCAAATAAATGTCAGTAGCCATCATCTTTAGCCAGTCATGTTTATCACAATATTAAGAGCATCACCATGTAGAGTGGAGGTTAATATCCCCAGGAGGAGCACCCAGGCCCAGCAAATGGCCCTTGGGCTGCTGAGTTCAATCCACCCCATTGCCCTGTGAATAAATATCAGACATGGAGGCAAGGGAATGAAGAGCTTTATTTGCTCATGTTTGGGCTGTGAGGAAAAGCAGACACCTCTCTTTGTAAGAGAAACCCCATCGGGCAGATGAGAACTAGACACTGCTGTTACAAGTCTCTCTGAAGAAATGAAGTGCTCAGAATGTTGTTAATAAATTCCTGTTGGTTTGAACTGCTTATTGCTGAAACTGATGGTGATAAAGCTGCCTTTACTGAAGAATGTAGCAATCAAAATAAGGCCTTTCATCTTTTTGTGCCAGTCTGGAACTTGCTAGTGGAATTTCCTAATGCATTTCCCAACTGTCATTTATTTGTCCTTCTGTTGCATGCATCATGGTGTTTGGTAGAATTTAGGGACATGGAGATATCTGTGGGTGCTGAAGGGGTTGAAACAGATGTTTCTTGATGTGGCTGTAATCGCTAAAAGAGAAATGTCTAGAACAGAAGGCAGGAAAACAAATTTTAGCTCCAAAAAACTCTGGCATTGACAGTTCTCAATTTTGTCTGTTGCCAAAGCTGGAGCTGTGCTCCAGTCTAAGTCTGGATGAGAGGGAGGATAAACAAAGAAGATGGATCTGCAGATGAATAAGTTGGTGGAGTACTGGGTAACAATGGGATAGTGACCATGTCTGCATGGTCAGTGACAAGCTGAGAAGGCAGTGGGTGTTGCAGTCACATGAGGGTTTGGTAGGCACCAAAGTAGTGTTGTCAGCAATAATTATTAGAGAGGTCCAGAGGTAACAAAGTCCCTGTTGCAACAGCAGAACTTGTTTTGATAATGATTTGAAAGAGCTTTTTATTCCCTACATTGCTGACCCCTCTCACTGCACCAAAAGGCTTAGTTCTGAGGTTCTTCTGGCCCACATCTTTGCCAGCACTTTACTGTCTGATTTATTCAGTTGGGCCTCGGAAGAGAAATATGCATGGAGAACCACAAGGAAATATAATTTGTGATATAAGCTGTGTCTGCTTAGTAGGAAGAGAAATACTGACCAGTTTTGATGCACACAAACTCAAATGATCAGAAGAGCACCCAATAGCAATCCACAGACACTTGCATCCTGCAGCATTGTTGTGCTGTATTCTGGACATAAATGGAGTGTGACTAGTGAGGCAATTGGCATGGCCACCATAAAAAAAAAAGTGACATTCGGGGATGACAACTAGGCTGTTCAAAATTTTGCAGCTTGGCTTCCACCATGACATGATCTCCATGGTCACAAAACTATGTCTTGTAAGACCCTGAACCAAAGATTAATACCATCATTGCAATAACACTCAAAAAGCAAGATGTTTGGCCTTTTTTTCCATCCTGGAAGACATACACAGCTCACAGATCCACAGACAAAAACGCACAAACCCATGAGCAGTGCATATTCCACATTAGATGTACTCCAAGTGATTAACACTGAATGCAGTACTTGCTTTGATTATATATCATGAGCACTGGGCAAGCATATTTGGCAGGGTCTGTTGATATATTTGAGCTTGGATAGAATCTGTTGGGAAATTGAACCTTATTTATCATCCTGAAATTCAGCTGTCCTTTACACATCAACATTACTTCAAAGACCCATTTAAGTAACTGAAAACAATGTTTATTCGTGCTGAATGATAACATTAACTGAAGAGACACTTGTCAGACTATTTGCTATTCTCACTTGCAAAGCTTTGGCTGATATGCTGAACTCCAGATAGAAATTGTATCTACAGATCAGTGAGTCTGGTGAAGGTCTAGTCAGTCTGGAGTGGTTTTACATTCACAAACATGGTTAAGACACTCCGAGGCTTTGTGGAGCAGACAGCTATGCTCCATGGCTCTCTATCTCTGGGCAGGTTCTTCAGTTACAGAGCAAGAGGACAGAACTGCAAAACAGTTTTGTGTCTCCCCAAGTCCTGAGGTCTTCCAGATCTGTCTGAGGTCTGGCAACTCTTGTATGAAAGGAATAAGGGGAAGAACAAGGTTTAGGAGTCTAAAATAAGATCAGGGATATCAGCACCTATATTTCAGCAGCCAAGGTCTGTAGCGCCTGTTGTCCTTGACTGAGGACAACATTGTATTATGGGTTTCAGAGGCCCTCCAGTGACTGATTGAAGCAAGCCAATGACTAGTTTCAGGCTCAGTGAGTTTATTTTGACCCTTAAGGTCCAATTTGAGAATGTTTATTCCTAAGCAACTCGATCAAAGAGTGCCTATGATGAATACTGAGGAATTAAATCCTTCCAAATCCTCTTTTTCTTGTTACATGTCTGGTGCTGAAGAATCTGAATTACTTATTTCTTTCTATCAGCCACTTCTGACTAGCCTTTAGAAACACTCGTATTCAGATTTGTCAGTATTTTCATGGCATGGCTGACTTTAGGAAGGTCTCCTGGTACCCATCCATTTGACAGAAGTTGATCATAACTTGTAATTTTTTTAGGGGATCTTCTGTGCTTCAGATGTCTAAATAAATTTTGGCAGAAAACACATATGAGAGATCTGAATTCTGATGTGGACTTTCAGTTTTGTCACTAAATCCTGCCCAACTGCTGAAGCTTTTAAGCCATTTCTCCAGATGTCGCTTTCTATGCCCTTCCAGGCCAAGGGCGCTGAAGTTGTCCATTGTCTCCACAGTTTGTTTGCTTTCTTGAATGTCTTACATCTCTGTGGTTTGGGCAAGGAAACTGAGTTTTCCTCTTTGCTCAAGAAACCCTTGGGACAACTACTGTTGTCATACCTGAAGTTTGTTGGAACACATTTGAGATTTGTCCTAGCTAAAAGGTCTTTATCAGTTTTGTATATGAAAATACTTTAAAGGCAAACGTATTCTTTGTCTTTAAAAGCATATGTTACACAAACTCAAATCCCTTCATTCAGAAAAATGTAATGCACAAATTTCTGTAAATATGTGATAAAGTCAGGGGCTATAAACATGGGAAATGTTACACTGAGAGCAACAGGATTTTATCTCTAGGGTTATGAATAACGGTTTTGGGGTTATGTATCTGGACAATATGCTTATAACTTCCATGAAGTGTAATTAACCAGACACTTCATCTGTAGTCTTTAACCCTTTCTAGATTAACTATGCTTCATCCCATCGTTTGCTATGGAGGAAACCAGAACAAAATGTCACAATGTGGACACAGGGTCTTGTTACAACGATTAGGCATAAAATAACTCTATTTGTTTTCCAGTGGTCAAAGTAGGGTTAGAAACTTTATATTGGTTGTGGCCAAAAAATATTTCTGAGAGGACTTTTGGTCACAAAGCGAGACTATGTATTCACATGGTTGGTATGGCCTGTGTATACAGCACAGCGGGCAATAGAAGCTTTCCCTTAGCTTATTACAAAGTCTCATTCATAAAGTACATTAATATTTTTCAGTTTAATAAAATTTAGAAATTAAATGTAACTGAGAATTTTGAAGCCATTTTCTTGTTAAATAGAATATAATGAATTTTTAGTACCTTTGTTCTACAAAAAATCTACACCAGCAATGAAATACAATATTATAGCATTAAAATAAAAGGATTCTTAAATGTTAAATAAACAATAAGAGTTATTCTGATATTAAGTTAAGCCTTTTACAATGGAAATTTTAATATGATTAGATGCAGAAATAAGAGAAGTGTTAAATGGTTTCATAGATGATACCTGTCCAATTGACCCATTAAAATAAGTGCCATGTTTGATAGACAGCAGCAGCCCATGCAGCTGCTCCCATAGTTAGACATAAATCAGTACACCAGACAATTGCCGGGGAATTTTCTGAAATGACTCACTGGGAGAGCAGGGTGTTGAAGGATGAGGTCGGAAGACAGACAGCAGAGTCATCACTAAATTTGAAGCAAAAGGCAGATAAAATCCGTGAAATTGCTGGTCTTCAAAAATAATTGTAAACCCAGACTATTGAATAATTTGTTTTAATTAGAATAAGCAGCTCCATTTTCCCTGGAGTCAGCAACAAGAATTGTCAGGCCAGGATTTTAGACCATATTCTGGCATGAACCGAAGGGAGACTTGAAACTCACTTAAGTGAAATTAAAATCCTAAAAAAAGAAAACATTAATGTAGCTGATTAATTATAATTATTTTTCTTTTAAAGATCTGTATTAGGTGTCTTTATGAGGTACATTCTACGGACTGGCTATTGGGTTTTGACATCTTTGATCAGCCTTTGCTAAGGAAGTGATTGCTCAGACAGATTCCATGAAATTAGATTTCAAAGCCAGTGGTCTAACAAAACTGCTTTTCTACTAAAGTATTTTAAAAGGGTGTTCAGGAACTTGCCTGGATAGTCTTGTAATCAGTGGCATGATATATGGTGTTTATTTCACGCACTGAACTTGCCATGTTTTCTTCCAGAAGGCACTTTGAATAAATGTGTTCTCATAATAACCAAACCCCTGTAATTTGAAAAAATAAGTACTGTCACTCCAAAGCATCAGGGATAACAAGGAAGAGATTCAGATTTGAAGCATACTACCACTGTTAGGAAAGGAACTAACAACCAAGACGCTGAAAGAACAGACAAATTTAGAGGATTCATAGCCTGTAACCACCAGAAGTTGAAAGACCAAACAGCACAATATATGGATGGACATGGATTTGGTTTCTTTATGATCATCACAGGAACAGCTCATATCAAGTTCTTGGTGCAGAAATTGGAGAGAAAAATATATTCCTCTGTGCTGCTGAGATGTATCAACTGAGTGTGCAAGGCTTACCCAGCCTCCACAGAAGATCACTGAACATGCCAGGCAGTGCTGCTATGCTAGCAGCGGGAAATGAGAGGAGCTGGCGTAGGAGAGGACAGTGATTTTTTTTTCCTTGGTGGTCAGATAGAGCTGGAGGTGCTGCTGATCCAAGACTTGCCCATGAAGACAAAGGACTGTCTTAATGGCAAGCAACATAAACCATGGAAAGGAGCAGAAGAAGCAAAACAAGCTCTTCCAAAACCACCAGAGAAGCATCAGTGAGTGTCCCAACAATAATGCCTTGTTGCACGTATTTACCGCCAGTAAAGGCCTTGGTGAAAACTGACCTACCCTGTGACTGTTTTCCAGAAGAATGCATCCTGCCCCATATGTCATCCCACACAGAAGACTGGTTGTGGAGGACATATGGCTGTAAAATTTTATTTTTTTACCTCTTGGGTACTGTGGTGGGGAAAGTAGTTGATCACAGGCCATAGGGACCTACTCGTACTGAGCTTTACTGCACCAAGGTTCCCCGCTGGCTGTGTTTTTCACCATGAAAGCCCATTTCCTCTGTTGAGCATCTTTGCAGCTGTCTGGCTTGCTTGCTCTGCTCTTCTCTAGTCATTTCCTCTAGTCATGGTGGTTGGGGTGGACCTTGTAGCAGTCTATGTCAGTCAGTGATTTCCTTAAAGAGGGTGCAGTGGCATGTGAGATCCACACAGAGTCCTTGCCACATAAAAAATGAAGGTTTCCTAAAAGGAGTCTTTTCCTTTCTTAAAACACCCTCTTTGCCCAAAGTTTTGCTAATCTATGGCTTTAGCCTCTAATTAGGGTGGCCATTCACTCCGGGAAAGCTGTGCACAGTGTACTTGCCTATGGTTTTCCCCACAGAGTAGTAAATACCCGAGTTTCCCCATCTTTAGGAACTCCATGATTTGCAAGTGAAACATCCCAAAATACAGAAACTAGGGACATGAATTAGGTCTATGTAGGGCTGTCCACTGGTCCATGTGCATCAGCTTTCCAAAGATTCCTCTGTGAGCCATCCAGGGCTCGGATGGAGGCAGTGGCCAGACACCCTGGGCTCTCAGAGGGGAGCTGCTCTTGCCTCGGGCCATCAGCCAGTCCTCTGCTAGGCAAAGGGTGGTTGCTTAAGCTGGCAGTTCTGAGAACTGCATGCTGGTGCTGGATGGAAAGAATTAAAAAATATATAATTATATATGTACTTTTGCAAAATTTACAACAGCCGTCACCAAGCTAAATTTCAGGTCGTAGAAGTAACAGCTCTTGTCGCTGCATGTTAATGGAACAGAAATTTCACCTTTTACAATGTTAGGGGAAATTTTCAAAGAACACTTACCCATGTTACCTGAAGTCCTGCTGAATTTTTGTCTGCTGTTTCTAGGAACCTTATGATAGCCAACCATAGTCTTTCACAAGTTGTCTTTCTTTAATGAGTATTATCATGGCACATTCAGTGGGTATTTTCGCTGCATGAACCAGCACTGTGCTTTGCAATTCTCCCCAAAATCTCAGGGCTGCTTTTAAGCATACTCACAGGTTATGAAAGAATGTTTTCCTCGTCCACTGTTCTTACATTTTGGCCCTGATGTCCATACATGGGACTCTTAGATACACATCTGCAAGCACACACAAAAACATATACGCTCATATTTATATGTGTATCCATATCTATATGCAGACACACACATTAACTTGTTTCTCAAGAAAATAGAACATATCAGAGATCCTTATCTCACTCTGCTAAACATGCAGTCACCGAAAACGGCCACATAGATCACTGCATTGGGACTAAAAGGTAAAACTATTCCTTTTGCACAGCAGAATGAAAAGTAAAGCCTTCAACCTTAAATCTAAACCTTTGAGTTACGGTTTTTAGTCATAAATGCAGACACCCTAATAATTACTATGATTTTCCTTTTGGGAGGTGGGGGAGGGGTGCATGTATTTAGAGAATTTCAAAGCTAATCTTAGAAATGCTTATTGTCTTAGTGACCAGTGTGGCTGCTTTTTTGCTGTGTTTTTTGTTTTTGTAGAAGCTAAAAATAATTTAATTGGTTTGTGTTAGCAAGAAATGCTTGGGTTTTCTTCTGTGCTGTCATGTGGCATAGGCTGGGATGTGGGTTTTTAATGGCCTGAGTAGTTTGTGCTTTGTCCCCACAGTATCATCAACACCACATGCTCCAATGTACCCTCATGTTTGTACAAGGAAATGAAACCTCCAGGCACTGCAGCCTTTCTTTTAATAACTGTTCCACCTGCCAGACCCAAGTCAAAGTTAGACTATACAGCATTCCAGTGTTGTATAGTGCTTGGGCAGAAAGCAGAGCTTAAAAACAACTGGGGTCAGTCACAAGTGCATTGGGTACTTGCCATAAATCTTTTTTATTCTGTTTTTTTCTAATACTTCAAAACTCCTCACACTGAACCTCAGAGGTACTACCTTGACATGTTAAAAAAAAAAAATTAAAAGACATTCGGGTGGGGAACAAGGCTCCCAATATCTCAGTTTAAGCAGGTTTATGGACAAAAGGAACTGTGTGACCTTGGTGCTGAGTTAGAATTCATTGCAAATAATGATCCTGAGAAACTGAACTGCAGTTGCTTGCTTACACTGTCGTCTGGAAAACTTTTCAAACTTATTGCAGTAGTAGCTGAAATTATATGATTGATGATACAGGTGCCTAAATCAGCCAACCTCTTGGACCTGGGAAGGAAGAAAGGCAAGGATGGGGAGGCAAGAGGAAAGATCACTCACCCAGTAGTCATAAATTGCCTGGCATTTTTTTCTGTTTAGTGTGAATCATCCTGTAGTACTACGTCAAAGTCTGAAGGATAAGGCTGGTTGTATCTTATCCCAGAATATGTGAAGACCTTTATGCTATGCCACTGGTTCGTGTTTCTTTTGATCAAGCCAGACAGTGCTTCATGTTTTAGTCTGTAAAATTCTGGCTTCCAGACTTGCTCAAGGAGCAGATTTCAGTTCAGGAAGGAAAGTGGGCAGTTTGACAGAGCCAATTGCATTACTCAGCTCACTAGTGTGTCAGGGCACTGTAGAAAAGTTACCTTGCAGATAATGATATATTGAAAAAAACTCTTCTCTTCATCTGTATTTTCTTTATACATTATAGACAATTTAAATCCACAGATTTTCTGAGCAGGAACTGTTCATGAAGATGAGATTAATTTTCTGCTTTCAGTTGCTGAATCTTCCCCCTCTAGCTCACAGTAAAACTGCCCTTGCACAAAAGGTTTTGCTGCTGTCTGGCACTCTTAAAAGAGCCTTATGACTTATGCTGTTAAAGTTTTGTGTCAAGATTCATGCACTTACAGGCTTCCATTACACTCCAAATGAAAAGGCACCGAGGCTTTTATTATGGTTGGTCCAACTGTGCTAAGTTTTCTTGCTCTGATATCAAATTCCTTTCATGTTTTTCACTTACAACTTGAAGAGCTCTAGTCACGTCTTTTCAAGGGGCATTTTAAATCATGTTCCACTGATTTTATTTGCTCATTTAATAAATATTACTAGTTTAATAAATACTATTTAATATGTATCATTTAATAAACAAAAATCAGTATTTTATTTGTGTATGGATTGGTGAATGATTTAAAACATTTCTTCACCATGAGTTTGTCCATTGATCAAAACTTAATTATCCCCATAAAAACTCTCAATTCATTACTACTTAAATGAAAATGGAAATTATATCAAATGCACGATAGAAAAAGTAACCCAATCTCTATCTCCTTTGAATGTAGTAAAGCACAGATTTGTGTGTAAATGCTCAGGAGTGCAAGGAAGATTTTGCTTTCCTCTTTGTGCGTCACTATCATCTGTTCCCAGTGAGGAGGCACAGCTATGGAACTCCACTACTGTCTCCATGGCCAGACCATTTCTGCTAGGAAATAAATCATAGAATCATTAAGGTTGGAAAAGACTTCCAAGATAATTGAGTCCAACCTTTGACCAAACACTACCACTCCAACTAAACCAAAGCACTAAGTGCCATGTCCAGTCATTTCTTGAACAGTTCCAAGGGTGGTGACTCCACCATCTCCCTGGGTAGCCTGTTCCAAAGCTTGACCACCCTTTCTGTGAAGAAATTCCTCCTGATGTCCAACCTCTACTTGCTTTGATGCAGCTTGAGACTGTCCCTTTATCCTGTCACTGGTTGCCTGGGAGAAGAGGCTGATCCTCCTTGTGCTGCAACCTCCTTTCAGGTAGTTGTAGAGTGATAAGGCCTCCCTTGAGCCTCCTCTTCTCCTGATATGATTTACTCTCTAGACCCCTCCCAAGACTTGTTATTCTTCTCTGGACATGCTCCAGCATCTCAACATCTTTCTTGTAGTGCGGGACCCAGAACTGAACACAGGATTTGAGACGCGGCCTCACCAATCCCAAATACAGGGGGACAATCACTGCCCTGGTCCTGCTGGCCACACTATTTTTCATACAAGCCAGGACGTCACTGGCCTTCTTGACCAGCTGGGAACACAATGGCTCATGTTCAGTCATTGACCAGCAACCCCAGGTCCTTTTCTGCTGGACTCTTTTCCCGTCAGTGGATGTGGATATTTAACAAACTGTCCAATTAACCTCCTGTGATTTCCCTGCAAAACAGTTGCTTTGTTGTACTCTACCCAACACCTTAAAAGCTCATCTAATAACAATCTTAATCAAAGCACATATTTCTTCTAAATCAGTCATTCACCAGTATTCATGATGAGTTTTCTCTGTGCTTACCCTAAGTTTTGCTTTAGGGTTTTTTTTTTTTTTTATGTATACAGTAACTGCAAGAAGCCACAGGTTTGGCAAGGTACAGAAGACCTAAGGAAACATTACTCTACCATGATAAGGCATGAACTATGGATCTGACTCAGGGACCAAACTTATGAGTGAATGTTAGAATGTGGCTAGGAACTGGAGTACAAAAGCCACCATAACCAGCCAGTTAATGCCACTGGATGATGAAAACCATGCTAATTACATGCTTGTATTTGCCTTTACAGCCATAGGAAATTTGTGGTAAAGCACGAACTGAAAAGCCAGCACAAAAACACCATCAGTATCTCCAAATGTGTGTCAGATTTTTGCAAAAGCATAAATAAGTTGTTTTTCAAAACCCTTTTTAAAAATCTACTTCACTGTCCTGAAGAATAGGAAGCCCAAAAGCTGTAGCTGGTAAGTCTGTGAGCAGCCCTTAACATGCAATCCATATTGTCCTGCCCTAAGAAGAGATGGGGAACTGCTGTCAGAGCTGCTAATAGGGACCAAATGGTCCCTGAAAGTGCAGCCTGGGGCACCTCCTTCAAGCCCTGCTGAGACCTGAAGAGCATCAGTATTGGCAGGAGCAGAAGGAGAGGGCAGCAGATGCATGTCCTGGAGGCAGCCCTGCAGGCAGGAGCTCGCCTACTCAGCCCATCAAAGCAGAGTGCTAAGGCATGGCACAGTCTTTTGTGTTGTCCTGAAACCTTGACTAATCCTCCAGAGCTTCTGAAGTCTGACCATTTTGCAGGATTAGGCAGCAAGAAGAAGGGCTACATACTGCTTCTTGAATTCTTTATAACTTTCCAGCTATACTCTCAGCTATATAATGGTTTCTGGGGAAGAAACAGAAGAAGAGAGCATGTAGATTTGGCTGCACATCTTTGTCTAGGCTTTGTCTGCAGCTTATTTTAGGGGTAGTCTTTGGCCATTTGCCCAAAGGCCAGTCCTTTTCAGTAACTCAGCAAATGCTTGGGACGTATTTATAAGTGCTTTCTTGAGATCCCCAACTTGATGTGAGCCCTGTTTTTTCAGATGTCCCTTGGGAAGACAGCACAGCCAGAGTGGGAGGTGGTGAAGGTTGTCCAGTCCTTGCTCAACTCCCTGTCAGCCCTGTCTTTGTGGATCCAAAGGAGCTGTTGCAATGAGCAGGAAAACTCCCTAAAATACCAGTGGTTTTTGTGGACAGACTGTTACCTTTACAGCAGGCTGGGATCCTTCCCATAACATATTAGGATGCTTTTATAGGACCTGTCTCCCTTCAGCTCTCTGGGCTGGAAGTTGTTTTGTTACTGTGAGTTTGAAGCTTGGGGTGTGAAGACTGTGACCAGTGGCCCAAGGGATTCCCTGGGCTGCAGCCACAGCAGCAACCATTTGTTTTCTTTTGACAGCTTGTGGAGGCCCTGAAGGCAGCTCAAATCCACCAGCTGAGCACAAGCTACAAACCACAACCCCTCTCCACTGTTTTAGAGTGTATACCTGACAGGAATATAAGCCCTGGAGGCCCTAGCTGTGCTTTTCCAACTGTTCTCTATCATTTCACTGGCTTTTTATTTACCCAGGATTTGCCTAAAGGAGTTTTCTTGTATTTTGGCATCCCTAGAGCTCCAGCTGCAGACTTCCCCTCTGGGGGTACTTAAAGGGTGAAGTTTTCAGATGGGTGGGAGGTCTTTTGTACTTGTTTAAAGTAACTTGGGTACCGTAGGATGTCTTCAGAAAATATGTTGTCCCTCTCTACAGCTGTCAAGAAAGCGTGCATGAACCAGGTTAGGAAATCACAGAAAGGGTGTTTCATCCCTAAAGCTGTCTATGAGGCTGCTGTTTTCATGTCCAAGAGCACTTTCCAAAAAGTATGGCTAGAATTAATTTCAGATAAAATTGAGGTGGAAGAAGGATATTTCTTCACTTTTTTTTGTGTAAAATATTTGACCCCAATGGTCCATTCTGTCATCCCAGTACCTTCAGGCAGATAAAGACTGATCAGGTTGCTAACACAGAGTTCATTACCACACTAGTGCCAAAAACTTATTTTTCCAAAACATGCAGGAAAAGTCTTGAAGCTCCTACAAGAGGCAGATAACGACTAAGGAGATATGTTCTTGGATAGATGCTGTAAACAAAGAAATCTCTCTTCCCACTCCCCAGTTTTGGGTAGATTCAAACCTTATTGAAGACAAATAAACAATAACCAAAAAAACCCCAACCATATGCGTCACATAGGAAGGTGGTCTATAAAGCCCCAAACTTATTTATGGATATGGTCAGACATCACAGGTCCTGCCACATCTGATGTCTGGCCTCTCAATCTCTGTGAAGATTGGGGGTTTTCCAGAGGCTGCGTGTTAGACAGTAATCTCCAAATTCAGCAGTCCAAAACCTGGCTCAGCAGCTGTTTGCTTGCTCTACTTAGTGTAAACAACCAGGCTGGAAGGATAGTTATTATTGCCCTGTGGCGTCTACTAGGGTGTCTTTTCAATCTGCTCCATGATAAATTTACACGGAGGACCTCAGCTGTGGTGCACATCAACTTTTACTCCCAAACTCTCACAAAACTACTGAAGGGATCTAAACAGACCTGAACATCTTAAATAAATGATGGCTATCAACACTCAGCCTGCTGCTGCATGTTATAGTTAAGCCCTACCAAGGTTAGTAGAACATACCTCCTGCAGGGATGTGACCTAGACCTCGCTGAGGGGTTAAGCACGCCGATTTCAGCAGGAAAAGAGATAAAAGATGGTTGCTTATTGCTTGGGGCTTTGTTATAAACAGGTACATCTGAAAACCATTTTCTAGCAGTGCACAGCTACAAACACAATATTATTTCTAGAAACCACCCATGGCCTCAGTGTTGAGAGATACAGAGAGGCCTCAGCATTAGGAACGTCAAGTTCTCTTGTTCCAGACTGCGGTTTCCTTACACCTTTCCATTTTGGCATAAGTTTGCAAAGCCACTCTCCATTTTTAATATTTAAAGGTTAGCTGACGCACTGAGCATATTCTTGGGAAATCGTGTAGCTGCAGTTCCAATAGGCATAGCTGAAAGCGGGAAAAGTAACGTGGCTCTGTATCTCAAACAAATGGGGCGACAATGAGCCAGGAAATACATTTTTGCCTTGCCTAGGGAGTAAGTCTTACTTTCTGCTTCAGAGGGGTGGTTAAAAATTAGCTAAAATTAGATGATTCATGTTGATTCACTACAGGTTTAAAAACAAAAGGTCTCTCTGACCAAATTCTTTAGTGGGCAGGAGAGCCTTTTTTGTTAGAAACAAAAAAAAATCCAAAAGGCAAAAAGCACAACACACATACACATTCACACATGCTTAAAAGTTACTGTTTTTTACCCTGGAAAATGTGGTTTCTGTAATTGAGGGTTGTAAAAAAGAAAAAAACCTTTTAAAGCATCCCACTCGATTAGTCATTCCAGGGTGGGTCAGTCTTATCATATCACGTGATGTCCAGTAATGGTGATGCAATAAAACAGATGCTGTCCGAGTTTCGTGCCACCAGTCAGCAGCAAAACTATGCAAATCAAACCACTGTCCTTTTCTAGAAATTTCAAAACATCCCATCGCTTCCAGGCCCTGTGTTTAGTAGCCTCTGCCTTCCCAGACAAACTAAATACATGACCATTTCTTCTTCGGCAGCACATGACAAGAATGAGTTCCAGACTACTGGGAATACAGCTCAGTGGAAATTCTTGCTGTGTACAGAGGGGTATTGTACCTCTTTGGAAAAAGAGGAGGGAAAAAATAGTATTTCCACAAATTGATTACAGTCTGGTATTCTGTATACTTTTTTACTATGTATGTGTATGTATATATATATATAGATATAGATATAGATATAGATATAGATATATATGTACTTATATTGTCTGGCAAGATGTACTGTACATAAAATCTCATCCTGAGACAGGATCAACCCACTTAGTTCTTTCAAGTTTCAAATTTTCCTGAAAGTTTTTTACCCAACATAAAAGGATGATGACAAAGAGGTACCAATTCTGTTTCTATTTCCTATATTTCTCATCTAACTGATATGTGGATACAGAGAAAGGAAAGATAATGTGCTGTGCTGTCAAAATTAATGGCTAATTTAGTTAAACAAATTTCTATTAAGTAGAGGATGTGACTTTGAGTGACTAGCTATAATCAACTCCAATCCAAAAAATGAGGGGAAGCCCAATAATAGGGCTACACACAAGATTTTATTGCCACAAAATGAGATAGTGTTATGAATGGAGAAGTAAAAGGGTGCAATCAGAATGACTAGCAGCAAGCACAGCAGTGCCTATAAATCAGACTGCCTGAATAAAGGATAAGGTATGATTTTTACCTTGAATCTCGTTTTACTTGAAAAAATGGTGATATTTCTACTAGAACATGAAGCCTGAAAGTTATTTATGGCTGAACTTTTCTTCATTCTGCAGGTGAAAACAACAAATATACAGCCACACTGTCATCCTCTTTGAAACATTTCCTTGAGATACGTGTCCTGCCAAGTTCTGGATGAATTTTCTACCTTAAAAGCAAAGTTCTCTAAAAACCTCTGAAGCTACTTTGGGTATATAAGTAAACCCTAATGGGAATTTCCCCAGTGGGAAAATGCACTCCATTTCCAATTACACTTCTAAAATTCATAGACATTACTTTTACAGACAAAGAAGAGGTACCAGAGATTAATTTGATTATGTAATAAGTTCCTGAAGAATGATGCGCAGAGTTTTCAAAATATGAACCCGGCTGTAGTGAAAAGACAAGACGTGATGGCAGCGGCCACATGGCAAATGCAATTGGGCGAAGAGCCCATTACCATTGGCTTGCTACTGATCAGAACTGGTCAGTGTACCCAGAGAAGACACAACCAGGGTCAACAGGTGCCTTGCTAAAGTAAGCTCCAGAAAGCTATGCTGCTATTGGCACTAGAAGTTTGCTCAGCCACCGTGGTATGCATACATCAGAGAAGTTGACTGAGCTGAACGCTCAGCTGTGGCAGAACTGAATTGTCCCAGGACTTACCCTCTGTGCTTGAGTAGTTCCATGTTCTTTTTGCAGTGGTGGCCTCGTGAGGCTGAGGCATCAGAAGCTTGCTGTGAGACAGAAGAGTTCACTCCAGCATCCAATGAAGCCAGTATGTTGCTTGTGGGAAACAATACAGGATTACAAGACATTTTGAGAGGTCTCCAAGTGCTGGCCCAGGAGTGGGGCTTAGGACTCTTACCCTGGAAAAGGCCTGGGGTAAGGTTCAGCAGTGGCTGATGATATTGAGACTGAGGAAATGAAGTGTTTGGCCTTAGTAAGAGGAATAGGGATAATTCTGGCAGGTTTTTGATGGAGTAATGGTGGAAGAAGACTGATTTGCAACAGAATGGCAATAAAGTGAGTTTAAGGACTAAGGGCTGGGGAAGGAAACTGCAACAAAACCACTGCTTTTCACAGTATAGCGCCTTTTTTTAGTGTTGAAGTTTTCCCAGATGGAATATTCAAAAAGCATCAGCAAGGCTTGCAAAAGACCCACGATGCCACCAGTTGTACCCTGCCACTGGGTTTCATGCTCAATCCTTTCTCCACCAGAACAACAATGATGCGTGAAGGCTGAGTCTGAGCTAGTTACAGCCTTGAGGTGTTTAGAGAGTCATGTATAGACTGGATAGCCAGGAAAGGGCTGCCAATATTGGGTCTTCTTGGCCAATAACTCAACCAAAATAATATCCTTTGGTGTCTGCAACCGTGTGGTCTCAGATCCCACATACAATAGACTCCCCATCCCCTGTGTGATGCATGATGCAACTTGGAGCAACTTGGAGCAACTGAGCAGAAACCAGCAGTTTTCTGAGCTAGAATGGAGGAAGAAAATGGTGTTTGGAAGTGGAAGAGCAGGAACTGAGACCTGTCAAATGAAGATGGAAAGAGAATTGAAATACAAAGAAAATTTCCCTCAAAACATGACTTTGTACCAAATATTTCAATACAACTTATGCAACAAATTGAGGTAACATTGCAGTCAGAAATGGATATGCAATCTTTATACATTCACAAGAATGTGAAAGACTTAAAAGTGCCGTAATATATAGTCTATGGCCTTTATTGGAGACACTCAAGACATGTAATGGTATGATTAATTTGGGAAGGGAAGACATTTTCTGGTTCTTTTGTACTTTTTCATTCACATTTTGTTTGGGAGAAAGAGTCTAGTCACATTGAGCATTTATGCCTTGTGAATTTACTCAAGTGAATTGTATGAAACCAATACAGAACAAGGGATCATCCATTCTGTTTGGAACAGGCATTAACATGAGAGTTCTGGAACAAACTGAAGGAGTGTGGCAAACGCACTGTGCTGCAGCAACTCGCTTTGTCTTTTTATTAGCATGCTGTGTGTTTAAGCAAGGGCCAATTTATATCCACTCTTAGGTTTTGCTTTCTGACTGCAAGACTCAATATAATGAAGGAGTAATTCTGGATAAATTTATTTTAAATGCCATCATGTCAAAATGGTTAAATAACTTATCAGCTTCTGAACTGACCATGTAACGAACAAGTGGGATCAGCAATGGTAACACTTGTTTTAGTAGTTTTCCTGCCTGCAACATTACAGGCACAAAGAACTTTCTGGAGAAGTTGTGGAATCTAGAAACATTCTGTTGGGCAATTTGTCAGAAAACAATAGTATTGCACAGAAATAAAATGCTTTTCTAGGTTTAAAAATAGCCAGCATTAAACAGGTGATACTGCACAGATCTGTCACTTGGACAATATAGTCATAAAATTTATCACTGAACACTTGTATTCCGATGTTTCCATTTCCTAATAATTTAAAGTGCTTGCCAAACATAAGGAAACTTAAATTCCAAAGATGATCCGATGCTATGTCAAAGAGGAATCAATCATTTTCCAATAGACGATATCCAGGAAATACGCCTGCCAGAATCTCAGTGTGAGGCAATGAAGTCTCTGTAACTGAAAGCAGAGGCCAACTTACTTTACACAGCTCTTCAGTGTGATTCAGTTTTCCAATACCAAGTATCTACTTTGAAGGAACCATGACTGTTTCATCTTGTTTTCTGTATTTGTAGTGTTGGAACATTTACCTTCCTTCATTTCCAGCTCTCAACTGCAGAGCTTGTTAGTGGCTGACACTTGGGAATTTATATGCATGAAGGATGTTAGCCGTGAGCTGGTCATGGATTAGATCACCCATTTGTGTCTTCTGTGTGCGCAGTCTCCCAGAGTCCCTCAGGCAGGAAGGGATCTCAGGAGGTCTCTGCTCCAAGAAGGGTCAGAGCTGAGTTCAGATCATGTGGCACAAGCCTGTGTCCTTTTGGGCCTTGAAAGCCTCCGAGGCGATGCCCTCTTCTTGGTAACCTCCTCCTGCACCCCGGGAGGCGACACTGAGGTCCCACACCAAATCACCCTGCCAGGTTAGTTTGGCCTGAGGAGCCTGGCTGAGCAGTGCTGTACAGCTGAATGCTGAGGCAGCATTAGAACACAAACATTCACAGACTTCCTCTACTTTTGGGTTATGCCTTCCCCATGTCTCCTATCACTGTTACTGTTCAATGCCCTGGGTCAGGGCATCTCAAGAAGGGCTAGCGGAGACCTATAGATTCTCCCTATTGACCTAAGGAATTATATTTAGGATTGGAAAGGCTCCGAGGAGTGCTAACACACCATGATCATGATAGTAGCATAGCACATGTGAACCCTGTGTGTGAGAAGAAAAGATTTCAAGGAGCCAGAACTAAGGACAAGTTCCATCATCCATCTGCTAAAAGTGACTTGTCCTTGTTTTCCACTCTAAGAGCTGTGGACTTGGACAGGCAACAGAGGAAACCTTTGCTTCCCAGAAATTTTAACCAAGCTGAATGAATTTCTGTGAGAGAGCTGAAGTGGCTGACAGTGATGGGAAAGATAATCAATGCTAGGGTGAATACTTTGCTTCACTGACTCAGACATTGCTCAGTTAATGTTACATTCAGTACTTGCAAGATTCCAGCACAACCCCTGTGGCTTTCCCCATTGGTTTTCTTCACTGAATATCCATTCCTGGTAGGGCTGAAGTGGAAACAGAGGAAGAGAGGCATGCACCATCAGATGACAGTAATATGGACCCCCACAACTGAGCTTGTTCTCTTTGATAAAGTACAGCAAAAGATTATAAACTAGGCATGAATAAATTCAAGCTGGAAAGTAGGAGCTGTCTAGCTATTAGAGTAAGGAGATCTTGCAACACCCTATTCATAGGAGCAGCGGGAGGCAAAACAACATGATTAGTTTTAAGATGGAGCAACCCTGTGCTTGTGAAAGGGGAGTGTAGTAATACAAGAACCTGGCCTTTGTGGTCCAAGAAATCCTAGTGCTCTCTTGATTGGTAGGAAAGGTGAGTTTAAGAAAGCTGCTTCTTCATACGGAGAAAAACAAACTAATTTCTCTTTATTTTGTAGACAGTTATAATGGATTCATGTAATGTGAGTGAGTGAGTGAGTAAACACTCGCAGCTTCAAATGTGGAATACTCCCCCAAAACAAGGAATGCAGCCGCTCCATTTTTTTAATTTGACTTGAGGTTAGTGAAGCCCTGGGAATATTTTCTTTGCCTAATTAAGCATAAGTTGCAATCAAATTTTTGATGAGAAGTGTCATGTTTCCGGGCTTTTTGTTTTTTACAAAAAATCCCAACAACAAAACCTTTTTAAAGCAGATGTGTTACACTTATCTGCTATTGGGTAAACAAGTCTTGGAATTTGGGGTTTGGGATTTCATGACCTGTTTGTGTCACAACAGCTACCAGTGTCCAAGACACGTCATGAGGTTTCAGTTTGGCTCATACACACATATAAAATCCACAAATGTTAAAAATGTGACTGCCAGAGCACTTACCCTTGTCTCTCATACTGCCAGCCCCGGCCCAGTTTAAGAAGGGCTGCAACAACCTCCCTGTATTTCTGTGTGAGTGTTCAACTGAACATCCTTCATGTCTGGCAGACCTTCCCCTGAGGGTGGTCTGCAGCTGCCGGGCTGAAAATTGGTGATATGCTACTTATTTTCAGGGTGCATTTTTGGAAATTCAATTTATTTCCAATGTGAAATACCAGTCAAAAAGGTCTAACTGATTGCTGTTCACCACAACATGTTAATTACCTTTCTCTGCTCTTAATTGTCTGTCAAGCCAATGTAATTTCCCATATTCATAGATTTTGTGGGCAAAGAAAAAGCAGTAGGTGTCATATATCATAAACATAACACTCATAAAGAAGCTAGAGAAGCATGGTCAAGACAAACTGAAGATTGTAGGTTGAGCCAAAGCTTCTAGAAAATCACGTCATCTGTGAAGTCAAATGGATGCAGCAAGCAGAGTTTCACAGGGATTTGATCTGAGTCTGATACGATGCAGTATTTCCAGGTCTGACCCAAGGGTAGAATAAGGTGTTGTACTAAATGTGCAAGTGACACCAAGCTGGGGAGAAGTGCAAGGTTAGACCCCAAAGAAATCTTGCCATATTGGAAATACATCATGGAAACAAAGCGAAACAAAACGTTCTTCCACAGGGACAAGTGTGGGGTGTGGAGACACTGAGTGGAAACTAGGCAGCACACCAGTAGGAAAGGGCCTACAAGCTGAACACAAGCCAACAAAGTTGTAGAGCTACAAGAAAAGCAAAAAACTGGGCTCCATAGAGGATGGCCAATAAGACACATGGATGGAAAAGCCCAAGAATTGTGGTACAGCACAACAACAGCTGAAATTGTGTCTAGCTGGGGGGCTTGCACGTTATGAAGGACATAACTACTTGGGAAGAGTACAGAGAAGAGTAATGACGAAGAGCATGAGCTTGGAAAATACAGTCTTGGAAGAAACACTGGATTTATTTGTGTTTCTGCTGAAGAAGGAATGGCTCATCAGGGACATCATGAGTTTCCAAACCATGAAAAACTGCTGACAAGGTGAAGAGAACAATTGTTTTTCATATCCATAGGATAAGAAAAATGTCTATGGGTTGAACATCAGCTAGGACACTCCTAGGAGCATGTGAAGAAAAGAATGAGGTAAATGACCAGAGGAAGAATGTTTTGGAGACTGCTAGGAATAATCTGGTTAAAGGCTGATCAGCAATGATGCAGCTACAGCTGACCCAGTCAAGGGACAGCAGAGATGAGTTAGACAGCCTGCTGAGGTGGAAATCACTGACCTGGCAAAACAACACTTGGAAACAGGGATGACAGCTCAAAGCTATTTTAAAAATGAGCCCATGCCACTTCAAAGAAACTATGGCTTCACAGCTCTTTTTCATGGCTGCCTGGAAACTCTGGGCAGTTATGCTCTGGGGAGAAGGGGCTCTGTGATGCCACTTGAGAGCAATTGACAGAAAGCATGGTTTAATGCTTAGCAATAAAATGTTTCATTGTCTGGTTTAGTCACTCTCTTCTCACCATTGCAGCATCACCAGGACAGCATTAATCCCACAAGTCTTAGCTTGCAGTATTTTACCTTAAGATAGAGAGAAACAGTAAAAAAGAGATATGAGTTTAGTTTGGATTGGTTTATATTGCAGAATACATGCAAAATAAGGTACCTATGCCACAAGGGCACTGAACTGCACAGAAAAATGCTTCTTAAATCACTTCAGAGGCTGCCATCATGCATTACCACCACTTTGGGTATGTTCAGCATGCTTGAGGTCCTTTCAGGCTCCATTCAGGTCTCTCATAAAAATTGCAAGACTTTGGGGGTTACAGGGGAAAAAAGGTGCAGGATCAAGATCCTGAAGTCCACTGATCCAGGTAATCAAAGCTAGAGCTGCCCCCAGCAACACTTCCAGAAGTGGTGAGCTACTGTTCCCAAAGGTTTTGTTAGACAGAGCTCTCTCATGTTGTGAAAGGACCAAGAGTAGGGCATTTTCATAAGCCCCAGAAACGCATCTTTTATCGCATGTTCATGTCATAAATGATATGTGACATGTAGTGAAACACTGTGTCCCAAAAGAGCAAATGTGCACAATGACATAACAGCACAAGTTCTTATGGTGAAACAGCTTTTGATAATGACTTGGGACAAAAAACAGTGTCAAAAAACTGTGGGGAGTTGATGTGAAGAATAACACATCAATAACTTTTGGCTAAAAATACTCTGATGCTACATATACTCACTATTCTTTTATTTTATTTTGATGGCTTTACACAAGATGTTTTTCTGAGGACTGGAATTGTGCCTTTGTTGAAAATTTATTATGAATATTTACTCATCAAGGTTTTACAAGGAGTATCTTTGAAGTTTAACCTCTATAATGACTATAAAAAGTCCTGAAAAGACAGAATCCAATCTGAGTGTCATCAAAAGTTGCACAAAGATACAGCAACATGGAAGGATTGAGGTTAATCATGGAATTATATAGCCTCGTGGTCTTCCTCATCTGTTACACCAGAGCAGGCTGCTACAACAGAGATGAAAGAGATTTCCTGAGTGGTACTAGCTTCAGTGTCAGCAAAACCAGCAAACTACATCCTGCAAGGGAAGGTATTGCTGAAGTGATCAAGGTATTAAAGATCTAACAGATTTATAGAGCTGCATAAGCAGGTTTTTACATAAGATTTCTGGGCTGAGAAGATGTGCAAATGGCTGGAATGCTTTCATTGCAACCAGATGGTACGAAAGATGGGAAATATCAAGTGTGAAACCATTAAGAGAAGGAGGTCAAATATCAGCCATTGAGGTGGCAACATCTGGATGTTTAGTAAGTCTCTGTGGGAAGAAATTCAGAAGTCTATTTGAGGCAGAATTTAATTTTCAATTTAAAGAAGTTCACAGATGATGGAAAAACCATTCACTTCTTGCACTAGCAAAATCAAGCAAGTCTTCTGTTTTCTAAACAACAGTTTCTTTAATGAATAGCACCTTCTATATTCCAGTGCAGAAATTTTCCATTTCTTTGATGATTAACAAGATGAGGCTGGTAAGTCTGTCTTTCAGCTCCATAATGCACTCTATCTCCTAGACCTTAATGTGGTGGCCTCTTTTTCCCTCACTTCTTTCAGAACAGTGAAACCAGAAAATTATATTCACTGTAGTGTCAGCACTGAGTTTAGTGTATTTAAAACTGTTAATGGAAAGAAACCTTATTTCACAGCGTTCTGTAAGAAGAAGTTTGAGGTGATGTAAGTAAGTCTGTTTGGGCATTTATGCCAGTTTACATTGCTGCTAACAGTAATAATTCCTTGACTGCCCTCACTCAGTGCTTGGAACTTGAGAACATTTTCATGTATTACATGACAATTTCTGTTGACCTTGTTCTCCAAACATCAAGGCATGATGAAAATTGCTTCATCAGCCTGAAATTTGACAGGCATTAGTCTGAGTTTCAGACTAACAAAAACTGGAAAAGTGATGATCAACAGTGCATAGTCTTCCAGGCACATCTGGCATACTTTTATTTCAAGTAACTTTTTGAACTTGCTGCAATGCAGTTCCTTTGGGGAGCTCTTTATGTATGAAAGGCTTATTTTCTCTTTCTTCTCTTTTATTTTGGAACAATAGAAAAAAAATTTGCAAAGAATATTGTCTCATTTACAAATGAGGTGCTAAACCAGCAATCATTTACATAATCTGCCACTGTAGATTTGGGAAGCCAAAAGGAGTCTGAGTCAGACAGGTCTCTGAGGTCCCAAATTGCATTTATTTTCCTAAATTCATGCTGAGCCCAAAAGGAATTTAGCTGCCTAAATAACTCTTCTTAATTTTGTTGGTAAAATCTCCAGACTTTTTGACAATCACATTCTAGATAATGGAAGAACTACAAACCCATCTTTTTATATTAGCACGTAAAACCATCTGCAGATAACATGCTAGTAATTATTTGGATAGTGGCAACACTATCAGACAATAAATCCTTTGTCATAATTTCAGTTAAAAGAATCCCCTTCTCCTAACCAATGCAAATGGAATTTTAAAAATAAATAAATAGACCTCTGAGGAACAGTTTTAATGCCTCGCTTGGATACGTTACATTTCTCAATAGGAATCTGAAGGTGAAGCCCTTCCCTGTAATGGATGAAAACAAATAGAGACGCAACGAACAGAAAGACAGAACGAGACAAGCTTCTCTAAGTAACTGGGAAGAGAAGGGTGTAGGGAGGAAACATTTTGTTGTCTTAAAGTTGGTTTGAAGCAGTTTTTGAAAATGTTTTATGCTTTAATAATATGGCTGGGGGAGTGGGGAGTTTTTGCCTAGAATAAAACTGGAAGAATGATTCACCGCATGTCTGCAACTGTTCCTTGATCCCAGTTAAGTTTGACACCACTAACACCTATGAGTCAGCGGAGGCTCTTTGGGATGTGCTTTGCCTGCCCTGTTTTGAGACTGTTGCAGTAGGATCTTTACCCAAGGCTGGAAACTGGCTCCCAGCATTGTCTGTGTCAGTTTTTCCTACCCACTATCAAATACCACCAGCCTCCACCAAGAGAAGGGATCTATTACTACATCCCATGATCTCTGCAGTACAGCTGTACTAGTCTATACTTTACTGTCTATGTCCAGAACCTCAATACTGTTTATCATCTCCCAAGATCTATGTAGCCAAGACAACAGATGTTCCCATAAGGACTTTGTGATACAATGCTGAAGAGAACATCTGAAGTGGTCAACGCAGCCTAAAAAAGGACAGCTATGAACCAGCAGTCAAGCCATGGGAAGGTTTTGTGTGTCATGCTTGGAGGATCCTTTATTCTCCTTGAATTTTCATGTGCTCTGTGTTTAAGTGTGAAGAACAGTTCTGCTTCTAAAATGAAGTGATGTAATTTGGACATTCGACAAAGTAGAAAATAAGGGAGCTCTTCCATGTATGATGCCATCTTACAATCACATCTTGAATGTCTTTGTCTTGTTTGGTTCCAAGATTGCTCAATCTCTGAGCTGCTCCAGCTTTCTATCTGGACTTGGCCTACATTTCCTTAGACAACTGTTAGCACATTTAAATTTTTGGCTAACGGACAGGCATCTATCTTCTGGAGCCATTTTCCAAAAAATGTCATGGGCAAATGGTAATGAGAATACTTGGAAGCACATTTGATTGTTTTGCTGGCTACATTTATGCAGAATTAGAATATTTTACAGTAGTTCTCATGATTTCTTTCAGTCGTAAACCTACACCTAGTTGCTTGCTGATTCTGGGTTTTTTTGTGGGGGTGAGATGGAGTTGTTAAGGAACCTATTACTAAACAGTCTTATCTATACTTGAGAGAATGTAGTGCTGGCTGCTCTGCAAAACAAAATAATCAAAATAATTTCTGAGAGCCGTTTTTTCTCCAGATTTAAGTACCAGCCACCACCTACTATCAAAAATATTTTATATATATGGCACATAGTCTTCTTCTTGGAAGACAGATGTTAGAGAACAATATTACCAAATAATTCAATATATGTGGAAGCAAGATTTACCAATAGGCACAGCAAGTCAGCAACAGGTCTGGAACAGAAGACGTGGTTTTTATGCGAAAGCAAGTATGGATTCAGCTTCCAGATTTCACCTCAAAGTACTCATTGTAATGTGAACTGATGGACAATGTTAACAAATAGCCCAGATAAGAAAGTTTTCAAATAAATCCTCATGTCTGTTGTGCTTGCTCTGTAGGTATTGATTGTAAGAAATTGATGCTTAAACTAAGACTGTCTTTGGGAATAGAGAGAAAGGTGTTCAGGAGACATTTGGCAGATGCTTTAACAACTCAGCAAAGCTCTTCAGAGGGAGGTTATCTACTAAATTTTTCACTTTGAAAAAGCTGATGAGTAGTTTTCCATGTCAGTCAGTCTGAGTAAGCAATCTCTGGCAGTGATACCACCTGAAAAAGCAATGATTAAGGGGTTAGTTAGCATCCATGTCAATCATGTAAAATCATTGCTGTCGGTGATCACAGGTCTCTAGTGCAGAGGAATGATTTTGTTTCTCAGCTGTTTACTTTGGACTGATTTACTGTGATGCACTTCATTTACATCTGATGCTTTTCCTGAAGTGGAAGACAGCATAGGATTCAGGTTGCAGCTTGGTATGTAAGGCAACTTTTCATGGTACATCATGTCCATCTGCTGGGAATCAAAACACTCATCTGCTGAAAGTTCTGTAGAGTTTTGTCATATTGGGTTTTGTTTGTAAAGCCTTTAATAGGGTTGTAATTATTTATCTTGGTCCCTGGCTCTTCCTGTGGCATTCGTTTTACAGTCATGGTCAGAACTGCGTTCCTGTTCACCGATCAAGGACACAGTTTTCTTGTGGAGACAGGGAAAAAATCCACTGGCATTTGGCTTTCTGGCTTTCCTGAAGGTACAGAGTAACTGTTGCATCTGACTTCAGGCTATACAGAAATGCTTTGGCTGCTGTTTCTTTGATTTATTATTGACTGAACAAAAACAGTGTCTCTAGAACAGATTATTTATTTTTAAAAAATCAGGACAAAATCCCCATGTTTTTGAAATGCTCATGTAAAGGATTTTTATTTCTGTTTTCTGGTAGGCTTTTCATTGACTTCAGAATTTACAATCTCAAAGGCTGACATTGAGCACATCCTGCCCTGCCTGGGTTTACATTGCCCTTGAACTTCCACTATGTCTTAAAATATGAGGGAAAAGTACATCAGTTCCTACAGCCATGCTCTCTTTTATTCAGCAACTCAAACAAGAATTTTTAAAAAAATAACAGACATTTTGTCATTTTAAAAATAGGTACAATAATGATTGCCATTTTGTCTGCTCACCACTTGTAGATTTAACACTCTTAACTTAAATTCTCTTGACAATCTCCTGGAATTCTAACTGTAAAAGGTTAAATCTTTACCAAAGCATGGTCTTACAAGAAAAATTGAGATAAAATTAAAAAAAACCCTGGTTCCTGTACTGCAGTCTGGGATTCTTGTACTTCTTCAAGCCCAGCCTCCCATCTCTCTACTCTTCTAGAGCTTTGAGAGAAAAAGGTTGGAGCATGCGAAGCTATTACTTTCGGAAAAGGTCTTTTAACTTTTAAGGTAACTTTGCCAGTGCTGTAATTGCTGTTCTCTGAGGTTGTACTATGTGATAATTAATTTGCAGGAAGTTTTGGATGTCTCAGTGTTAAAATACTGGTTTTGTTACAACAAAAGACCTCATATGATTACTAAATTTGCAGAACAAAAAGATTCAACAAACTGGTTTGTTTTCAAAGAGTATGTAAAAATAAATTTTAAATATTATCAAAAGGTTATTTGGGATGAATTTCAAAAAGTTCCTCCCAAGAAAAATACATTTAGAAGCTGATGGCAAGGTAAATATTTACAGTTTTTATTCTCTAACTTTCTTAGCAGAGTCTTTTCAGCACAAAGAAAGATACCCTATAATTAGCCATCCCCTTGGACTGTCCTGTTGGATTTTCTCTCTCATAATTCTGAAGAATGACCATAAGTCTTCATGAAGGAAGGCAATATTTTAATATGCCAAAAATTATATAAGCATGCTGGAGGTGAAACATTTATTCCGTTAGAGGGTCCTATATTTTAAAAATAAATGGCCTTTTAAATGACGCACAAGAATTTTCCTCCAGACTGGTCTTGTGAAATGTAGCGGCTTTGTCTCTGTCGTGGTTTGGGTTGGAGGCCTTTTGGTAAATAATAAGTTTTTTAGTTCTTGTCCAATTATTCCTTCAGATGCAGTCTAATCTAGGGTTCCTTCTGGGGCAACAATAATATTACAGTAAGTGCTCTGTCTTCAGAGCAGAAGGAAATGGATTTTAGGAAAAGACATTCAGCTACACCTGACCTTTGCTGTTAGCTGACCTGCAACTACTTTTCTGTCCAGAGCAGGCCATTAAAAGGATTTCTAATTCAGTATTTTATCAGTCCGTAAATCTCCTTATAATCCTGTTGACAGGTGCAGTCCTTGAAGGCATCCCCAGCGGGCTGGGGATATGCATGTCATTGCCAGCCCTTTGTGGCCAGGTTACAGACCAGCAGAGGAGAGGAAAAATCACAGAATCACAGAATC
>VZTE01004149.1:4141-19463 GCA_013397775.1 Eulacestoma nigropectus
GACTTTTAAAGACGTTGAATTCATGCACATAAAAATGTCTCTTCTTACCGTGGTTTACAGCTCAATTTTTGATGAAAGAATAGGATTTTGAATAATTCTAACAACCCTAAATCTACACATGAATAACTCATGGACAGGGCTGCCTGACCAGCCCCGCCTGTCTCCAAAGAGCAGCTCTGCAGTACCCTGCTGAAGTGTGGGTAGCCACATCTTACAGCACAACCAGCAAAAAGGGCAAAGTGACCCTCAGCTTTGTGACCTTGTCTTATAATTAGGTGAAGGGCAAATTCTATCATGTTTACTCCTGGTAAATCTTTGTAAAAAAACCATGATAAGATTAAATTTCAGGTGGCCTGAAGTTCTTTGCATTTGTAAATATTCTTTTCATGCTTAATCAGAACTAACAGAAATTTCGCATGAATTCATTTGCAAACAGCCAATTTCAAAATTATAAGTTTGTGACCTCACATTCACAAAGTGAAGTGATAAATATTTGTGCCTTGTTATGAATTGCTGACCTACTGTACGCAGTATTTCCTCACAGTTATCCCCATGATTGTTCCTATTTAATACTTGACTTCTCTTCTGAGACTACGGCTGAAGCTGCCAGGGTTACAAGGTTTGTACAGACATCCTGTAAAAACTAACAAGCAGAATGAAATGCCTACCACCTTTCTTACAAGCCACCTAACAGCTTTATAGGGTGCTTAAAATTTGCCTGATGTGATCAAATTGAAACCTTTGACCTAATGTGGAGGAGGTTCTCACTGTCATTAACAGTCTCCAGGCACAGCTCCTTACTAGAAAAATATTTTGGTCAGTGCCCTGTTTCTCAAACAGTTTTGTCACTGAGTAGGGTATTTCCACCAATCCAATGTGATGCTGAAATAACTCAGTGAGGGAGAAACCCAGAAGAAAACAAAGCCAGATGCCATGGGCCCTGCAAAACAGGCTGCAACTTATGAATAAAATTCTCCACTAAAGAGTTTCCAAGTCTCTACAAAATCCCAATATTTGGCAAAAAGCATTCCATTTCCCATTTTAAAATCCTCTAGCATAAACTGTCATGCTTTAATTAAACACAGAATGCAAATCACGTCCCCAGGAGATGATGCCTCTAGCTGCTTCTCTTTAAGTAAGTCGGGGTGGAAATCAACTACAGCAGTAAAACACCGCAGAGACCAGGGCGACTGTGCAGCCCCTGGGGCTGAGCTGCCCAAATGCCACTCCAAGGGGCAACTCCTGAAGAGTTCCTGTAAACACTGCTTCCAGATAGGCTCCGTGTTGGCAGGCAGCAAGCTGTCCATCTCTGCTGCTGCCCTCCTGATTGACAGGCTGCATTGCTGGCAAACACGACGACGAGGCAGGCTGGTCTCACTCACATTTCATTGCCTTCTGCTGCAAGGAAAAAAGCTGTCTGCTCCAAGGCCTTGTCCACAATGCAGTTCCCAATGAGAAAGCCCCCACCACTGCTGGGAAATTAGGAGAGTTATTTTACATGGGGCAAAGAGTGGACAGCACTTTGTTCACCTGCCATTTAAAACTACCCTTTGGAGACAGCACCATGCAAGAATTGCATTCCCATCAAAAAAACACTTTGTCCAGTCACTGACTACCTCTCTATAAAAATACAGACACAATATGGAAACTGAAATCGTACTGGCAGAGAAATATTGTGTACTTCCAAGTGCCGTATCAGGACATTCCATATATGTTCATTTTCTCTCCCCCTCAAATCTACCAGCTCAGGAAAGTCAGACATGTTTTCATAATAAATGAAACCTGGGGATGGGAACAGAACCAAATTGAGTTTAGCTTATCATACATGGAACGAACCACAGTTCTTCCAAGGCAGTTTTTAAATATAAATGATAAATAGATACAGCTTCCACAGATTTGTTATGTACACCTTAGGGAAGTATCTAACAACAGCTAATTCAAATATCAGGGTGCAAGTATGTAACATTATTCTCAGTACTGGGAATCCACTGTTAAGGACTCCTCTTTGACTTCAAACATAATATATCAGACTTAGGAACTCAGTACTATAGCAGGAAAAATGCTCAAGAGTCTTTCTTATGAAAAGAGTTTGTCCAAGCTGAGTGACCGAAGTGAGAAAAGTACAGCTCATCCTACAGCCCACACCATGGGAAAGAGCCAACACAGGGTATGCACACATTTTAAAATACACGAAGCACTGTATTCTAGAATGCATTTACTATTTGAATTTAAAAAATGAAGCAAGGAAAATCTACTCCACACTCACATGCTTCTAGACTGATTGATACTCAAGAGTCAGTATCCTTTGCTGTAGAGCTACAACATGCCTAACTCCCCCATCATCATCAGGAATTATTTTTAAACCAATATTCTGTAATTAGAGCCCTGCATGAAGTACCTGAATGCATAAACCCTCAACTTTCTGCAACGTGCCTTTAGATCTCCCAGGGTGGCCAGAGCCACGAGGTAATTCAGTGTCTGACTCCCTGCAGCCATTCAGACCTAGCTGTTGGTTAACTTGGTCTTTGCACTGAAACATTTCACTGATGCTGTCAGCACCACCTTGGCTGAGACAGACATGCAGTACCACAGCCCGTAAATGGAGACTGAGGGAAAGACAAGCTCTGGAGGAAGCATCAATTTCACAGGAAAAACAAACTGATTCCTCTAACAGAGATAAAAAGATGTGAAATGTTAGATGTCTTCCATCCTGAGTGGGAGAAATAAAGACATTTTCAATTAGGTATTGCACAAGGTTCAAAAGTTGAGGAAATGTCACAAGTTCAATCTTTAATAAAAAAACCATGAACATTTATTATTGATGATCCTTAGTAGTAAATATCTTCATCTAAAATTCTTAACTGATAGGGAATTTTCAGAACTTTTTCACAGGGCAGCAAGAGGAATTTCACTCAGGCATCTGTGGCTGTGTGTGCCTTCCTTCTCAATGGGGAAAAGATTATACAGTTAAAGTAAAATACAAAAAAAAGACTATGTTTAGACAGGTTTGTCTGTGAATGTTAAATAGGGGAGGTGCTCTGAAGCTGGTAAGTTCTTGGAATTTTCACACTGGTCATGCAGCATAACATCAGCCCAATATTAAGGAGCCAGAATAAGACCGGCGTGCCCATGTGTCAGAGCTTTCTTTAATGACTCAGCAATAGAACTGTTCTTCAGGCCAAGATTGTTTTCAGGCTAAGAATCAGCAGAACTTGAATTTCTAAAGATATTAAGTTCTTTATTTTGTTGTTGTTGTTGGGTTTTTTGGTGGCCCGAATGACATGCTGTGATTGGTACATCCAGGATCTGAACTGCTGTGATTCAAGCATAATGTTGCAGTTTAAATCACAGTGCACTTCGCAATGCTGGAAAATACACAAATTCACCTTTCTGCATGTGATTTTGGGCAGATGCTGAGCCTAAAAAGCTGTTGAGGATTTCATTAAAGTTGCAGATATTTTGCTCCTCAGGGCAGGAGGATGACAGGACAGTACACACAACAGTAACTTCATCTAGAGACAATACATTTCAGATCCTCTCCATGAATCCTTTGGCCTTATATAGTAAGAATGAAAATCACTTTATGTATTTCTTAAGTTTCTTTTTTCTTTCACCTTCATTAAGGTCTTATTTCCCTGGAAAGCAAAAGAACCACCAATTACTGCAAACCAAAATATTTGCAAATGCTAGCGGTTCAGGCACTCCACTAGAACAAACAAGGATGTATCTTCTCCAAGCACATCCAAAATCCCTTTCGGGTGATTAGCAAAACAACTTTGCTGTAGTGAGTCACCAAAAGAGACCAGTTTCATTTGCAAAACACAAATGCTGATTCCAAACTGCCACTGGTACACAGGTACACTACTTTGGGCAAATAAATGCTATTTCAATATTTAACTGGGAAGATTATACGCTTGTTCTTACAGGTTTTGATCTACTTTAGAATTTTCCTAGCTAAAACAAAAGATATTCTGCACATGTGCATGCACTTTTTACATAAATACAATTTTTTAAAAATTTATCATTATTATATTCTTATATATAGGCTTATTCTCTTCAAGTACTGAACGCAACTTTGAAAGAAAACTAGAAAATGCATTAACGTTAAGTCAGGTCCTGGGGCTCTGTTTTATGCAGCCCCAGCTAAAATCCAAAAGAAAAAGATGGCATGCTGCTTATTAAAGCCATTTACTCTTCAGCTCATTTTCTCTTTATTTGTTCACATTGTGCTGTCACATTATGGAGACCTTGCTAGATAATCACTTAAATTTATCTCAGAACAAAATAAAAATAAAAATTCATGTTTTACTTTGTTTTTATGAATATACATGTCTCAAAGCAAAAAAAAAATTAAAAATTGAAGGAATAAAAAGTATTTTCTTCTCTCAAATTTGGCTTTTTTCCTACCTGCTCGCTATTGCAAAATACTTAGCTGCTAATCAAAATAATGAAAGCAGAGCTTCTGTGCTCAGAGGTTTTCATTCGAATAAGCAAGGCAATTTCCATTTCAAATATATGTTCTGCCATGCTTTCACAAAACAATAAAGTGTCATTTCTCATTTAATGCAGATGCCAGGTTATTGACGTTCTTACACCCCTCCAGAAAAACATAAAACCATCTCAGCCCACTGCTCAGCACAGCAAGATTCTGCATCCAGCCTGAGGTTTGACTGCAAAGTTTAAATGTAAAGCCTGCCCAAATCCTGGTTTCTATTCTTAAGTCTGACTTGGCAGAGGAATTTTCTAAAGTTGTTGCATCTCAGTTTCTCCTCTCATTTATTTCCTCACTCACTCAGGGGTATTTATGACCTGAAGTTGGACAGAGACTTTGATATACCCAGATAAAAGATGTCGAGTACTGTTCTTATGGAACCAAGCTATGCACCAGCCAGCACTGTCTGTTGTGCAAGGTCTTCTGCACCGGCTCATCTTGTTGGAAGAAATAATGCAGACATTAAAGTGAAACTACAGATCAAAATTTCATGCTGAAGTTCATTTCTATAAGAAATCTAAGAAAATAACTTCTTTAAACAGCCGAAGCAACTTGGCAAAGAGTGATTGATAAGTCGCTTTGTTTCATGGTGTAAATCTTTAATTTCATTTGCTGCCCTTGTTACTCTAACCCTAGCAATAGTCCATAAATATTTAGGTAGCTTTCGACCAACATGCTTTCGGCTTTTGAATACTAATGCTAGCTGCAGTGAAGAAGAAAAGGAATTGCTCTAACAGACCACTGAACTAGCTGTGAATACCTAACCTGCTGTTTATAAGGTATCCTGTTTGCTGGAATTAAAGCAGTCATTACCAGCACACAGGAGCCCGTCACATTCTTAATGAATTGTGAGGCTGTCTTGGGAAAATAACAAATATCTTTACCTGAATAAGCATTAATGTTGTAACAACCAGGAAAAAAAAAAAAAATCAATAGCTGTATAAAGCCCAAGGCTAAGAACAGAAAAACAAGACCGACATGCATACAGATAACCTTACCAGTGAAGAAATCAAAGAGATCCTGGTTTACTCTGCATCTCATCATGCTGCCTGACAGATTATCAACAACTTTAAAAGTATCCTTTGATATAAGTACAGTCAAGGCCCAGGGACATGACCTTTTACCAGCCATATTCCCTCATCCCACAACACTCGAGCTTATTAGACTTCAAAGACAGGGCTTGACAGGACCACTCTTGGCAAAGAGTAGCGTGCAATAGTGTGGTGAGCCTTCCCCCTGCTCCAGCCAGGAGAAATGCAAGACAGAGTCACAGAAATCCCCTGTTTCCCTGGTCAGAGAATGCAGCACCCACGTTCAGTCTCCAAGGGGACAGTCATTCAATCCACGGGGAGGTACTTCCCTGCCAGCTGGCCAGATCTCTCAGAGACACCAGATGTAGAAGTAATCACTTGCCATTCCCAGCAAAGAGGGGTGCTGAGCATAAGCAACCATTACTGCTGAAAGAGCAGCCACGGAAAAGTTGCCAAAATTCATCTCTACCTTGTTTCCAGCTTCATCTAGGAAGCCCCATCTAGGCTTTAATTCCTTCTTGTCTCCACTGCTGAAATTGCCTTAAAAATTATCTTGCTATATTTCTACGCTTTCAGAACTGCAGAAGGGAATTTAGAACACTGCAGCACAGCTCTCCTTGCTCTGGAAAGCTCTTATCACTTCCTCTTCAAAGTAAAAACTACCCTCCTAAGTTTTAGATGCTGTCCTTGTGTTCTTCTGTGCATGTAGACCTTGCTCCTCAATTCTCCTTTCTTATGCTCTGCTTCTTTCCATAGGGACTATCCAGAGCAAAGAATCATGTACCAAGGACTTGCCTCTCTTTGACAGCCACTAGAATTCAGTGATAGTGAAACCTCACCTTTTCCTTTCTTGATCATTCTAAGGCTAAACAGAGCCAGCAACTGGGCTCTGCCTTACACAATAGCAGAAGGGGAGCAGAGTCTAACATCTGCCTTTAAGAGTCACTGGAGCAAACGATGTTGGTGCAGGTCCTCCCAAATCCTCCATTTGGTTTTCCCCAGACTGAAAACTTGAAACTCTGGCTGCTAAAAATGTATGAGCAATGGCAAAGCAACAAGGCTAATGCTAAATCAACAAGTAAAATGAAACTATTTTCTTCACATCACATTAAGAAGCATTTGCACATGTGGAAATTACTCTGCAAACAACATTTGTACTGCGCTCATGTCTGGCCTGTGTTAAAAGGTTCAAAAGTGACTTGGCTTGACAAACCCATACCCCCCACAGCCCCCCAACACATTTCTTGTCTCAAAAGCAGAGTGTATTTGTTTGCAGCTTAAGAAAAGGCATAAAAGTCTGCAAATTCACTTTCCAACTCCTCTTCCAAATTGAGTAAGCAGGTTTCTGCAATATAGGAGATGGGATTGTAGTTACTAGCAAGATGATGATTCCCTAAACTCTTAAGAACTACAGCTTTTTCTCACTTTACACAACTGTTTCCTGTTTAGACTGCATTTTACACAACTCTCCCAAGCCCACTCCCAGCTGCCCAGCATGCCATAGTGGGGTACCATTTTATCCTTTGAGTTCTGCTGCATGAAAGGGAGCAAAGCATTCAGTAGAGCTCGCAAACAGCATGGCTCACAACAAAGAAAAGTAGGCTATCTTTACCATAAATTTCAGGCACCACTGAGATAACAAGGACCCACTGAGCAGGGCAAAGAGCACACTAGTAGGTTGGAAGTTTCATTTTCCTGTTCAAGTATAGGAGCTCTGTTGTTACTGCTGCTGGTTTGCAAGTTCTCTTTTATAGACAGTTTAACAGTAAATGTGAACAGCTGTTATTTGCTACTAAAAGGATTTTCATTAAAAGACTTTTCTTTTCTCGTAGAATGAAAAATCGCTTAGGTACTATTTCTCAGAACACATCGACCCAGCAAAGCACAGGTCCTAAACAGACCAGAGCTGCAGAATCCTAACACACATTTTCAGAGCACAAGCCTCTAATATTTGAGCACAAAATCACCTTCAGTGATGTATCTTCCTTACAGTATTTACACCTAAAATCAGGGTCTGACACTCACTGTTGTGAGAAGAAAAATTCTATTATTAACACTGACACCAGGCTCCAGAGTCTCTTTAAGGTGCAGATTACCAATGGAGACTAAAACTAACATGTGGCCACTAAAGAAATTGATAAAGCAATCAGCTATTACTGAATAACAAGCCAATTTCTTTAAGTACCACCCATTTAACCAGTTTTCAAGGAGATTTAGTGACATACTGGGAAGAGTTAATAGTGAGAATTTTTTCACCTTGAAGGGCCTAAGAAGACAGAAGACAATAACAGTGTCAAACCATTAATAATGTGTCATTCAAAAGCACTCAGCCCAATTGTTTTCAATCTTTGCTTTCAGAAGTAACCAAGTTATTATGAGGCCCACGCAAAGTTCCCAGCAAAGCATCTATAATATAAAACATCTCCACTGAAAGCAGTGCAGCTTTACTGATTTAGGTGCTTGAACCCACTCCACAAAGCAGATATCTAACAAGTGGGTGCACATACGTACACACCACCCAGCTATGGCATTTTTTAAAGCAAAGTTTGGTCATTCAATATTCAACTCTTCGTGTTCTGAACACACATCTCTGCCTTAAAATTTCTTTGTGCAAAGCCCCCCAGTATGCTGTAATTTCTCTTATATAAAGATTTTGGTGGTTTGCTATTGCTAATGCAGACTGAACATCCTTTCAGTGCCATATTCTGAACACTGAGTTGGCAGAATGAGCTGTAAGCCAAGCCTGCAAGTACTGTTATCCAAAAAACCATACATGTGATACAAAGAAGCTTATCAGAGGAAGAGTGTCTTTCAAGCCAGTTGCCTTTTACCCACAACTCTTCAAGTTTAGGAAGCCAGCAGCACCAGCAGTGTGGGTACAGAATGAATTAAGCACTTAATCAACAACATCAGCTCAGGGATGTCAGAAGTCTGGCTGAACTAGAAGGGAATCGTGGAAATCCTCACAAAAAACTGCACTTAAAGTACTCCTGCTGGTGCACTACACAGCATGGGGAAGTTGCACAGCTTAGAAGTGCTGCCTTTCAGGTAAGTACTTACAAGGTCTCTTTTGCTTACCTCTAGAGACTTTTAAAGAGAAATTAAGGACTCTAGGACTCTTTTAAAAATGTGCAGAGGGAGTTAATCATTATGTACTAGCCAACACAGCCTCTTCCGATCAGATGATACCATTAGCCGTAGTTTCAGCTATTGCTAACCCTCTAACAGCTGCTGGGATTTGTCATGACCAGTGCAATGCTACTACTTGGCTTTTCATTTTGGACAGAGCTTTAGGACACTTTGGGGACCTGAAAAACTACACAACCAACCCCACCAGTGCCTCATGTAGTGCTCACTATGTCAGCACCTGTAAAGTAGAAAGGGGAAACGCCGAGCCTGGCAGCCCTGGCTGGTAGCTGTGGCTGCCTGACAGACACCTGCACCCCTTACAGCTTCCCTGCCCGCAGTGCTGCATTCCATGGGGCAGTTCACTTTACTCTGCTGCCCAGCACACAGGTAACACTGGCACCTGTGTTGTTTACACCTAGAAGTAAATGAACTCACTGTGTGGGAGCTGACATTTGTTCAGAGGCTTCTGAGCAAGCCCTGGGAACACGCCAGAATTCGCTCGTTGTTCATGGTAAGGCACAATTAATATATCCAGAACAGACACTGTCTTGTGTCATTTGCTCTGCCAGACTATCCTGGAGCTGGAGTTAAATAACTGATTCACCAAAAAGTAATCTCAGTCCACATATTTCTCACAAAAACAAGGAGTTTATGGAATTCACTCTCTTGGTATAAGCCTGATCAGATGATTACATTCAGGGAGGCAATCTTCAAGGATTTTTTCTATGATAGCTTGGAAAAGAAGTTGTTTCAATCTTCTCCCTTGCCAGCATGAACTTTTATTAAAAGTAAATCAAATTTCCCTCAGACCTCTAAGCATCTGAACTGCCAACGGTAGTCTAAAAATGTTCAGTTCTTCAACCAGTTTTCTTAAAAAGAAGAGCTGTTTTCCCACCTTATCATTCCTAACCCATAGCCCAATGCCAAAACTGCCCTGGGAGAACCAGGTTTACTTTGTCTTTATATGCATCAGCTACATCTCCAAGCTCTCTTTAGCTGCTCTGTTAGGCTTGCACAGTCACAGACAGCGACATCTTCCTTCACAAGCAGCCTGTGCTCCTTGCCTGCTCAGGGATTTGCTCACTGGTCTGCAGCCAACTACGACTCTTAACAAGGCAAAGAGGGTTTAGATTTATAGTCTGCTACGTATCAGCAGTTGTGACCAGATTCTGTATCAAATACTTCATTAAAAGCAAACAATACAACAACACACCCAGCAGATTTGTCCCATGCTTAGATCAGGCCAGGCAGACTAACCCCAAGTGTGTAAACCCCCAAGTGTGGGATTAGGGTCACTATCAATTCTGTAAACTACTGCCTTCTAAATTCAGAGACTTAAGTCTACTCCACCGTGCTATTTTTCCCCCAGAAGACCTGTAAAACCTTAGACATCAAATACAGTTTTAGCATCAGAAGCAAAAATGCTGTAAAAGTCTCTTGTGTCAGTAAAGTGACATTGCAATACAAAGTCAATAAAATACTTGCTAGTATGTTTTTAAGCTTCTCTCATCTTTTTTTGCCAGAAGCTCCCTGACTCCACATAGAAAACAACACGACAGTCAGATCAGACACATACACAACATTCATAATAAAAAGGCACCTTCCAGCTACTTTACATTGATATAATACTCCTGATATGGTGCACTAAGTGACCTTCTCAATCACCTTTCGGATCTGATTTTGCTCATGTGTACATGCAGCTGCTCTAGTCCCTCAAAGGTGTTTTTTCGACTGCGTTTGTCCTTTGTGGTTTTGCACAGCTGCATCACGTGGAATAGACACTGTGATCTGCATCTGTGCTCTGCTAGATATGAGACAAGAAGAGCCACAATTCTATTGAACTGATCTTTCATCTACAAGTTTCCAAGCACATGGTGCTAGAAGACTGCATTTAAATTCAGCAGTTAATTCCATTAAGTCAGCTTTTAAATTCTTTAAGGTGTGAATGAGGTGTTAACTCCATTGCTAAATTGTTCCATATGATAAGAATATATTTTTTGAAGTAACTGAATTTCATAATGGGCTAATTCTTGGGGAGTAAGAATTGGGTTAGCCTGAAATATGTTTGAATTACTAGATTTCAAAGCAGCTGTACCTAAAATCAAGCATGACACACGAAGTAAAAGAAAAGCATATTGTCAAGGTATTTTACTGAAGAAAAGCTGTAAATTATAGATTACGTAACTACCTTAAGACTCTACAGAAACAAGTATGAAACCAAAAATGAACCTGTATCTTTAGGATACAGATTTGTTTTCAACCTGAAAAATAATTAAAACTGAAGAATAATTATTTTCTTTGTTTCAAGTATTTGTTTTAAAGCCGGCATGATTCAGGCTGACTTCAAAGCCTGAATTGTTTTTTCCCCCTTTTGATGATTACTCTTAATACTTCCCCATTGTTTTTCTTGGGTTTGTTCTAGTATAGACTAAATTCACCCCTGAAAAACAAGTTTAATTATTTTGTGCCTGCTTTAACCAAGTTGAAAAATCATTTCATAAGTTTAATGTAATATATTCACACATCAGACACCTTTACTAGGTGACTACACATGCAGAAAAAGTGCCCAGCTCCATGAAGATACGCTGCAGGCAGGTTACCTATCTAGCCACAGAGGCAGAGAGAAGGCTGCTATCTCAAGCAAAAACCAGTAACAATCTCACAGGGGTAAAAAGAATTACGCTTGTGTTTTAAAACCTGCTTCATGCGCCAGCATGGTTAAACCTCACAGTTCCAAGGGTTCACGCCTTCCACCCAACCTGCCTTTTACTAAAGCTGAACTTCTACAAGGCTCAATACAAGTCTCGAAGGAAAGGCCATCCTGTGGCGTATCTTGATGTTGAGCATAAAACACTCCTGTTAAAAGTTCTGAATAATAAAATGAAAAATAATAATTTACTTTCCACTTTCCAGATGTTTATATTCAGCTACACAGCCTGGTTTATACCGTCCTTATTTCTAATCTATCTGTACGAGCACAGCTTTCTTGCAGCTCCTGCATAAGAATTTCTGAATAAAGAAAGAAGTTGACAGTGATGTTTTCAGATCATGAAAATATTCAAATTGACATCCAGCTACATTTTTCAAAACAGACCCGTAGCTGTACCAATGCAAATCACTTCTGTACCCAATCGGTCTATTATCATATTCATACAAGTTATTTGTTTTATAGACTTGAAATCCCTCTGTGGTGGATTTTATTATTTGTTCATTGTTACATTAGCACTGTTCTGCCCTTGGAAATACCCATGGCATTAGTTGCTGAATCTTTTTTGTGTTATCTATTTCAACAAGAAGAAAACACATTGTTTTTCCTGTACCTCTTGAAAATAAAAATAATATGGATACAGGAAAGAGGATTTATACAAAACAAGGTGAAAGGGAAGAAGGAAAAACTGAACATTCAGAATAAGAGATTCAGATAAATAACTGAACTTCATGGTTTTAATAAGCATGTAATGGAAGTCAGGTTTCAGATTTAGATCTAGGTTTAGAATGAGCTTCAATTGGCAACAAAAAGGTGTTGTGTTCTGCCATGAAATTTACCTCTTCCATAATTTAAACCAAGATACATTTCAGTGGTTTTGTAGTGAATCGCTGATAGGCACATCGACCACCTTGATGGAGACACATGACTTTGGTCAGGCAGTAAGTAAAAAATTTGAGACATAATGAATTCTATTATTTTCATGTAAACACAGGGAAATTTTAGAACTCACTACAAGCTCACAAAAAAAAAGACCATTTTAAAAAATTTTGATCTGTTCCTTATGATAATAAAGGCTGTTACAAGAAAGGGCTGTTAATCTGAAAACATCAAGTAAAGGTCCCTTAAGGCAGTCCATATTCAATGGCAAACCCATCTCAATTTTTAAAATTTAGTAAAGATCCTAATAATTACAGAGGGAAAAAAAAAGTTTTAGCTGTTCTTCTACAATCTTCTCTTTAAAAATCCACTAGAAATCTTCACATTGTGCAGACCGATTTACACGCATCAGAAAGCATGTTCTAGAAACCTTAAACCATGCAAACAAATTACTGAATTCCGCTAACTACATGAATTTTTATTTTCATGAACAGTTTTATTTTTCAAGCATAATGAAATTCAGAATTAAAGAAGTGGTGTCATTCATTTCAGAGTTCCCTGGTACCTACTCTCAAGAACAAAGACTCTTCTAATGCTAATTCAAAGCACAGAAGCAAACAACAGCCACCTCTATTAAATTCATGTTGTTAATCAAAAGACAAATTTGACTCTACAAAATTTCATGGCCACCCTAAACAGAAGACAGATCAATTCACCTCTTTGAACTGTGAAAGAAAGATTATGGGCAACATCCAATCCTCTCAAGTTATCCCTTAGGGCAAATTCCAGTTAATTCCAGAGAGCGACACAGTGGCTGAGGCTGGAGGTCCACCCACACACACACTCGAGGATCAGCAACAGCAGGTTGCTCAGGACCATTAGAGCAGAAAATCTGTGAGAATCACTCTTCAGGATAAAGGACCTCAAGTTTTGAGAGGAAAAAAAACCAACTACTTGATTTAATCCTAGAGACTTTGCAGAGTAAATTCTGTACTGTGTTGCTGCTTTCATTCCCACTAAATTCTTAGACTCCCCTTGTTAGATATTATCCAAAACAAATACAACATTTTTATTAAAAAGCACATTTCTCAGTAGCTGTTCGCTCACACAGATTGTTATACAATATATTGACAAAATCCAGAGAGATTAAGTTTTCTTAATCATTTAACATAATTCCATTTTCAAAGCAAACCAGACCTCGTTAATCCTTATGTACCTTATGTTTTACACTGTGCAGAGGTCAAAGAGTCAGCTGAAACACTGTGCACTATTTTCTCTCTTGGTGGAACATACACGGAAAGGATGGTGTTGAAATTGGAAACTGAAGCACACATAGATGAGGCTCTGTCTCGGCTGTCACAGGATTATATCCAATAATTTTATACGTGTTCCCAACTATCCAAATGATGTAATATACAATCAAATGACCAACTAAACACACTAAAACAAAACATTTAAAATGAAACTGGAAAAATTTTGTCAAGCTGCTTACTGCTATTTGGTGACTACTAACATGCAGAACTCTCGTTGGGCAAGACTTCATTCTTGGAAATACAGCTCAGTTTTTCCCAGCATGCAATAGCAAATCGGTTTATTTTAATAATCAGATCCCCCAAGCCAATTAAATTTAAAAATTAGAAATCCATTCACATTTTAAAAGAGAAGCAACTAGAATATGCAAGCCAAAAGAAGGAATGAAAGACATGGACAAAAAGTCAACTGCATAAATTCAAGCTACAATTGAACATCCACGTGCTTAGCTCAAAAGGGATATTTAGCTATTTAATAGTCTAGAAATAGCTTGAGAAGCAGCAAACCATATGTCAGGGGACATGAGTCAGTAGAAGAGCAATTGTCTGTTAAGAGTAATAATGACTGGGACGTTCTATCCATGACTTCTCCAATACAGATTAAATGGGATAGATACTTATGAACAAGAAATTGTACTTTCTGCAGCCTAAAATTCACTTACATACTTGGCTGTTATACTAACCAAGACAATATTGCCATGGTTTAATCTAACCATGATCATAAATCTTCATCTTTGGCAGAATTTAAAACTGCAGATTAGACTTAACATGCATGTCCTTAACTAGGATACAAGGAGATTTTTTTCAAGGACATTCCCCAAAATGAATCATCTTCAGAGAGGAGAAGCTCTTTTCATTTATTGTACTAGTTAAGATACTTGGAATTTGAACATACTACCATTTAGAAGATTATTGTTAGATAACGGATTGAGATAGTGCTTATCACTGCTGTAAGTAACATGGGTTGAGCTAATTAAATCTGTGCATGTACATTTTATGCCTTGCTGAACCAAATTTTAGCAAATTTCATAACACACTGAGTGGATCTACCTTCTTATTTGCAGAGATGTTCCACATCCAGTTCGAGAACATATTTAAGTTTCTAGATTTCAAAGGAATGGTAGTGCCAAACTTTGCAACTTTGATTCCTTGAGAAACTGTTTGAGTTTCCGTCATAATGTTCATCTCATTGACTCAGTTCAACTTTAAAACTGTATGTCTGTACAAGGCTCCTGCATGATATCAACAGAAACTGCTCTGAACTCTTTTGCATCTCCTCACCCAGTCCACACATACATTTCAACAATTACAGAGTATATTTAGGCAAATCCAATTTTAAATATATATTTTATGGCAACAGATTACTTTTATAGTACAGGTCCCAAGTTACTGCTCTTACATGTGGTAATTCAAAATACCACATGACAGGTTCCTCTGTGGTACTGGTCTTGCTCCTATTACTGTTTCTAGGGTAACCTACATTCTGCTTGAGACCATACAGTGCAGCTACTGTCTTGAGACACCTCACGCCTGTACCTCAAACAGATGAATATTTAATGTGCTAAAGACTAGCTCCAATTCACAGTTTGTGGGGTTGTTTTGTTAAAAAAAATCCCAAAACCCAAATACAACAAAAAACCCCAATCTCTACAACCTGTAAGATTCATGCCAGAATTTCACAAGGAAAGTCAAGAACAATCTCTGCCCTTACTGTATTTTTCCCTCTTTCCCCCTTCCTCAGTTTCTCCTCCACCAAAAAATTAAAAAAAAAAAA
>VZTE01004149.1:19522-38277 GCA_013397775.1 Eulacestoma nigropectus
CAAAAGGTGCATGTTTACCTTTGTCAGATATCTGGATGCTGTTCCTCATCAGGACAGAAAGAGGTGGGTTTCAATGCAAATAACTGAAGGTGAAGACCCAGTTTACAAGCTTGGACTTACCTGTGCCTCACCTCAATTAGTTGTTGTGAGCACAGGTAACACATACTGGCTTCACAAGTCTGGTCCTAAATGGTTCATGGCCTGTTTAACACAAGCAACAACTCTTAGACAAAAAAAAAAAAAACACAAAAAGAAAAACCTACAAGTCAGAGATCACTTGGTTGTCAGCTCTTTGAAGCACCAAGCTGCATTAGCTACTACAGAAAACAAACCCATTTGATCTCCCAACAAACAAGACAAAACTGAGCTCAGCCACAAGCACAAAGACTTCATATGTCATTATTCAACCCAAATTCACTGCTTTCCAAGACCATGTTCAAGGCATGAACACGTCACTAGATCTCCTCAGACTGTTCAGGCTGAGCACATTTTGAGAACTAAGTTTATCTCACTGCTAAGAGGAGCATGAAAAGCTAGCAGATTCCTCCCAAAAGAGCAGGGTTACAAACAGAATATGCCATGAAACAGCATTTCTGGGCAACAAAGCAAAAGAGAAGCAGGCCACTTTCCCCATAAGCAGCCACAGATTTTGTACAATACTTCAATGTTCTTCAAAATGCTCCTGAAGTAAATGTGAGGTCACTCTGCATGAGAAGAGTTCAGAGAAAGGATCATCAGCAACTCAAAAAGTGAATGAAGATGCTGAAACCCCCTAGTCTGCAGCTGGCTCCTCTGCTCATTGTTCACCCAGGTTACACAGCCTGCAGGACAGCAAATCCTCCAAACCAAATTAGAACATTTGCTTTGCACAATACAGCAGGGAAAAAGAAGAAAAACAAAAGCAGGTGAAATGCAACACCACGGATCTACTGCAAGGAAGGTACTGCCCAAGTGCGGCTGATGGAGTAGGAGGAACAGCCAAGGCAGGGAACTTTGCTCTGCTATTTGAAATAACTGCTTGTTAAACACAAATCTAGTGTCTTTCAAGAAATTGCTTTGGCTGTTTAGAAAATGCTTGCCTTTTTCCTGAGGTTTGGCTTTCCATGATAGCTGTAGCACTAAGACAGCCTTTATTAAAACTGTTCTGCACTGTCCTTTCATTTGTGAGAAAACAGCAGCCATGAACACCTAGAAATCAGAAATCACTTCTGTAAGAATTAGGATCCTATATGGTGAGTTCTTTGGCTTATCTTCCAAATGCAGTGTGCTAACATGTATGTATATAAAATTCTTACATTTGAAACTACAGTCAAGGCTAGACACAGTTAGGAGACAAAAAAGAACAAATCTGTTGGTAATTATTTAGCAGAGGCTTAGTTACTATGGTGATGAGTTTCCTATAAGTACCATAGTCAGAGACACAGCACCACACATTTTTGACACTGTATCTTTATTTTTCAGTTATGTTTAGAAATATCTTTGTCCTTCCCGAATGCTTTTAAAACTGACCAAAGTATAAAAAGCATTTCAATAGACAGATCTGACAGGTGGGAAGTGCTGAGTAGAAAAGGGTTGTAAAGAAAAAAAAATTCTGATTTTTCTAATGGTTTAACAAATTAATATTAAGCTAATACACTACTGAATTAAACATCAGCACTGATCTATTCATTAGAAGTAAATATCAACTGAAATGAAACACAGTCGAGAGAGTAGATTTTAATATTAACTAAAATGAGCCCTCATGCTCTTTACAATCGCATGCTCTAGATTTTATTACCAATATTTATTATGACATAGGTGCAATTTAGGTTTTTAGTTCAAGTCCAGTACATAGGCCTGCACTGAACCAGAGTTTTGGACTAGACTAGCTCTCAAAATATATAGAGGTTAGGGAAATTTGAAATTTTATTTGCAACTGGTGGTTTGAAAGACATCTGTGAGACCATGGGGAGATATTGCCAGCTGGCCCAAAGGTGGCAGCATCAGCTCTGAACAGTTCTCCTGTCAGTCCTACCCAGTTTGCCATTTCAAAGTCAACACAGGGCTCTGAGCTGGGTTTTCCTAAAGGTTTGGGTGGGATAGAGGCATCTGACTGCCAGTTATGCATGCAAACTCCCTTCCTCATAACAAAGCAAGCTAGAGCCTGAGAAGTAACACTTCTCACCTACCTACCTATCCCCCAACATTTCAGTGCTGCTCCTTTGTACAACTTCATTTTCAGAACTTCTTAACCTTGGTATTGAAATTCAGACATGGCCAGATAAGTTAAATCTGGGGGTTTGGGGCAGGGGTTTTCTTTGTTTTTTAATGGTGTTACTTTCTTCACTGGCAAACTCCCTTTCCACATAGGATGACGATGAATAGGGTTGTCTGTCGAGCTAGACATGCATTAATTGAGACAAACAAATACTCAACACAGTACTTGTCCACTAGACCATACTGCAACTGTATTTTGTGGGGGATTAGCTGTCCTTTACTCATACTTCCTAGGAAAAAAAAAAAAAATAAAACAAATAGAAGCTGGAAAAGCTGCTTGCAGGGGCACAGAGGTCCCGAGCACCCCGAGCTGCAGTTGCCGTGGCAGGGCCGGCAGGATCCGGCCCCACATTCTAATATTAGAATGGATTATACTCGCTGCACCGACACTCTGCTTTACTCATCTCATTGAGACAGACACTTGGCATCAGAAGCAACATACTAGCTCAAGCATGTGCACATCACCATAACAAACTGGCATATGGCTATTTTCGGAAAATCTGCACTTGGCACACGAGGTGAATAATGTTTCCGGATTCTAGCATGTGACCTTTCTGACACTGGAACGAGGGAACTTGGTCCTAGTCCTCCTACTGAGGACTGACTGTAACCACCTGGGAACAGTTAAAGGTTTCAAATCCTTAACAAATGAGGCTGATTCCCTTCCACTCTCCCTCAGTATTTTGCTAAATTCAAAAGCAATGTGTAAAAATACATGGTCCTGTTCTTGCTGCCTGCAATGAGCTGTTCCATGCATCCTCCTTGGAAAGGTGAGGAACTCTTACATACATATTTTTCTAAACAAAGATGAATAATCATTTACTACTTCTGATTGATTGTTCATGTGTGTGCATTTCGATATCCTTTTCATGTGAGATTATTCTGTTATAATGTAAAAGACAAAACTACACATAGATAAAGAAAAAACAAAAGCAGTTGCCACAGCAAGTGGTTTTGCACTCTCTTGCTATCTCCCAGCTGTGTGGGGTGGAAGGCATCAAATGCAGCTGACCCATTTAACATCACCTACTTAAAACCTCTCTCCTCAGAACCTTACTTACCTAAATCCTCAATGACAAGACGGTGTTACTGTTACTGAGCAATATCATCACTGGAGTTTTAATGAAGATTCTCAAATGTCGACCTGCTGATATACTACTAATTAATGCTCTTTGCAGATCATTTTAGAGAAGCCAAGAACTCAGCTGATCCAGCTTAGCTCCTGTTAGAGCTGGCTTTTCCAGGCAAGCTTGACATCGCCTGGTATTGGAACCTTTAAACCCTTTCTGGCTGCTTGGTACATGGAGGACTGTATCTGCCAGGACTCATTTCACCATTAATTAGAGAACACGATATCTTTTTCTGCATATTGATGTAACTCAGAGCAGGAAAGGAAGATTTTAAATCCAAGCTATGAAAATACCCAACATGACCAAGGCACTGGGAGCATTACACTTCCTCTTTACCCAAACCGAAGTCACGCTGGGTTTGATGCTAACAAAGGAGCCATTTTAGCTGGAATTTACTCTCTTGTCAAACTGAGAAGGCAAAACAGATCCTCTCACTGGAGGGGGCTCGCAGGTTAGCAGCCAGCTCAGTGAGCTGTGCTACTGAGCACTGGAATTGAGACCATCCAGACGTGAACCTGAAGTGAGGGAGAGGGGAAGAGCTCATCTTTTTCTGATCTAATTAAGTACAGGAAGCATAGTTCCCAGGAGAAGGGCCAGCAATAACAGGGAGCACAGCTTGGTGAAAGCATTATTCAGCCGCCAGCTCAGGAAACGGCTATGATTTGGAAGCCAGTCTTACTCAGCTGGACCAAGCTGCCTCCATGACACAGACCAACATCTATTCCAGCCAAAGAAATGCAGGAAACAGTTAAAAGAAAAATTATATCTTGATATTAATCATCAATTATCATCATTTTACATTTTGTAATAAGCGACACATTTTTCCAGAGACTCTATTGTCCAGGTTATTTGGCCTGTCTCATGCTTTGCATTTCAAATGAATTCTCAACACTATACAGGTTACTGGTCACAGAAAAAGCTATCATCCCCTCTAAAGCCATACCCTCAGCGTACACTGGCATTTTTTAAACTGATTTCCTTACTAAATGCCTCTCTACCAACTCTACTAAAGTATTTCCTAATCACTGGTTGTCATTTGTCATTCCTACAACACAAAAATGACACCCTCGTATAAAACAGTCTTTTGCCTGTCTCAGAAATCTGAAAGAACTTTGCCCAAGATTTATCCTTTTATTTGATGCACTGAATCAGAATTATTTCAAGGGTTGTTTGCCAGTTGAACAGTTATTTTGCAGAAGTTAAATCAGATCATGTAATTGCAATCTAATTACATTGCTCTTATCAGTCTTCAAGAAAGTTCTACGGATTCAACTTTATTAAAAAACACAACCAAAACAAGAAAAAACACAAAAAAACCCAGATTTTTTCTGGTTACATGGAAGTATTTTTCAGTTCTGAAAAAAATGAAGAGAAAAACATTCCACTGTAACCAGCCAGTTCTTGGCTGCTACAGCACTGCCAGGCAATGCTGACACCAGGGCTTGCGAACAGCCCTGGCTCTGCCATTGTTTGTTGGCTGCACTATCAACACAGATCAGTTTCAGGGATTTCTAACACTCCAGAAGAGAGCTAATTATTAGCAGTAAGTGAGGGACAGAAAGGAATAGATAAGGAAAGAAATCCAGAAGATATAAGAGAGAAGTATGGAAAGCACCCAGTGGGCAGGAAACGCACAGCTGGCAAAGTTAAAGCATAGAGGGTATGAGAACGAAGAAGTGTCTGGCCCAGCTTTGTTGAAACAGAATTCAAATTGCAAAAGGTGCTTTGTTCATCCCTGAAAGACATCTCTGCTTCCCTAGTGCTGATAAAACCTCCCCTACTTCGACTTAATCTGATTACCACATCATCTAATACAAAATTATATGAGCACAATATTGGCTCCCACAGGACTGAGACAAGAGGAAAAAGTTGTTCTAATTTTTTGTATAATTGTAATTTTGTCTTCAATTTGCCATTTATATTCCTCTTTATTAGTGTTGCCAAGGAGTAATGAGAATTGAGACAAAGACAACTGAAAGCGCTCACCTGATTCATTTGAAACCACTGAAGCAGCTGTCACAAAATACTGAAATACCTTTCTTTTCTTTCACTCGGTCTACAACCAACATTATCCAACAGGAGGACTACACAGAACAACCAGTGGAGTTTAAAACACCAGCACAGGTGACACCCAAAGATTTTACAATCTGGTTTGTGAGTGGCGCTGTTAATGACATTAGACTTTGTGCAGGCTTTAAAAAGACTTCTCCCATTTACAACTCTTACGCTGTACTCACTTCTCTTCCTGCACTGTGTCTTAATACGGAAATGGAAAATTTGAACTGGCTTTTAAAGTGATTTATTGTGAAGAAACAAGCATAAGCTAAGCAACCATAAGATTAACTATGTGACTCTAAGACAAATTCAGCTTCTCTCTCTCTTTTCACATTTTACTTAGAAGAACTGTCATTAAAACAATGCAAAAGAGGCAAATAGTATTGTTTAAGTATTCACCAAAACCCGAAGAGATGACAGATCTTCATCAACATGTAAGGGCAATATTAAGTCTCCTGATGAACAACTGATATCCAAATATTTTTAGCTCTTCGTTCTGCATTTCTAAGTGTTTTCTAAACAATCTACATTGCAATCAACAATAAAACCACAGCAAGTACAGCTGCTGCATCCTGTGCAATACAGATGCCCCGCGTACGCAAATCACTACTGCTACCATGTACAACAAACGCATGATTTATTTCACATAAATAACACCGCTGAGCGAGCCACAGCGAGACACTGGCGCCCACTCAGCTTTGTCTTCCTTTTTCACCTCCAGCAGGCCTTCAGTGCCCCAAACACCAAGTACCTACAGCAAGAATTAATAATTCTTGCCAGTCCTGAGAAACTTCATCTCACACACCCCGCTCCCTGCTCACCCCAGCAAACAGCAGCTGGCAGGGAGGGAGCCAAGCACTGGGGAGCTGCAGGAGAAAGGCCGAGCGTGGGGCAAGGGGTTCCCATCACAGACCACGTTCCTCTTGAGTGCAGCAGTTGGGTTTCTTGTCCATGCCCTGCATCCACACAGAACGTGTAAATTCCCATGTTCCTGTGCACACATGCAGGCAAGTCTGTTTTCCTGTCAAATCATTTTTTAAATTGTGCACTCGCTAAGCAAACCTGTGTAAACAATCAAATCCCTAAGTGCCAGAAGAGGAAACACCACCCATGTACCAAATGGAGGGAACTGGGATCCTGCCTGGAATAAGCCCAAACCTCCTCCTTCCTTTTCTATATTTATAATGGGTGCTATGTGTAAGAAAAGGAATTAATCTGTCAACTTGCTTCTACACCTTTTGATGCTCAAAGAACCGCAAACAAAATGCAAGCAACCACTGCCCATTGACTGCTTCAACCCTTTAATTTTCTTGCTTTTCCCCACCATGAATGAGATGGTCATGTACCAGCTCTTATCTATGCTAGGGCAAACCACAAAATCACCATCAGGACTTTCCTGGCATAGCTGCTCTCATGTTAGCTAGCTGTCAGCCACAGAAAAAAAGTAAATTGACAGGGAACTGCTAAGCCACATTCACTGGTGACTCCATCATGAGAGTCTGGAGGAACCACTATCAGGTTTTGCGTGTCAAACTGTCCTGGAATGCTCCGGTGTTCCACCCTTACAAAGTATGGGATGCGGCTCTTGTGACTGTTGGCCACAATACCATTTAGCACGTGGTGACGAAAGCTGGCCAAGGTCAGTCCATGCAATTCACTGACATTCATCTTAAATAGTTTAGACCATGCTCCATACTGGCCCAGTTAGGCTCAGTAATTTCACACATGATGTTTCCAAATCGGTCAAATGACAACTAGAACAAAAACAGCAAATATGTGACAAGTATAAATACTGACATGGACAAAGACAGTAACAGACTAAAATTTCAACTACCAAGCCAATAAAATTCTTTGTGAGCAGTTTAATCCACAAGAGGAAGTCAGCCCTTAACCAACTCACCAAAACCAGAAAGTCCATTCCTAAAACTAAAACCCATTTTCTTCTGATTTACTGATACACACATCCAAATACACATGCACATGTAGCCACATATAAAGAGGATTTTTTTAAATTTATATGTGTACACGTACATATAAGCAAAGCAAATATCTAGAGATGCATTTCATGCACACAAGAAAAAAGTTCACCAAGGTCAGCTGGTACTTCTGGAGGGACAAAGTGGCAGCCTGCATAAACTTTTTACTTTGTCTCTACCCCTCTCTTGAGCGTTTGGTATTCCAGAAAACTTTCTATAGACTAGCAATGAGTTCTTACTGCTTTTTCTATCTATTCAAACTTTAAATGTTGTACAGTGTATAATCAAAGACAAGAAGTTTAGGACAAATAAAAAGGGCATCCTTAAACAGGCCACTTCTAATTCTAGTGCTTATTTCAGTCCAATAAATTGAAATGTTAATTTACCCATTATTTTGAAAATCTCTGGCGTGGTGATAATGTGAGCCTTTGTCTAGTCACAAAGGGCTAAAGTTACTTTCTTGACTTTAGTGCAGTCAAAATATACCAGAGATCTTTTGAGCAAACAACCAAGGTAGTACAATTTTCTAGGCTAATTTTCACTTTTCTGTGATAAAGTCAGTTATTTATGTTCTGCTACCATGTCCTTCATAGGTTCAAAAAAAACTCCTTCATGCATATCCCTTAAATGCCTCATACTCCACAACTGAGAAGTTTGTTCAGCCTGAATTGTGCTTTACCTTTTATCACTTTTTATCAAGAACCTTTCCAAAAAGAGAAGAGTCTCCTTCCTCCCACAGAATAATTATGAGACAGTAGCTGAAAACCTGGCTGTAATGGACAAAAGAAAAATAAACCTACTTTACCTGTTTTCTTTTTTGTTGTTTTAGAAATTACATGGTCTAGCTTAACCCTGCATGGCACGTCTGTATTTGCATAGTTTGTAATCCCACAGATAATGATATGGTCTCTGGGGTGTCTCTGGTTTAATGCAAGATATTGGAGAATGGTATGAATTATCTCTGCAGTGATTTCATGCTGAATTTGCAATGGTATGTAACAAACAGAAAAAAAATGGACACACACACAATATTTTATCTTTCTTCCAGAAAATAAATAGCAGTAACATTTGTAATATGCTCACAGACAGAACCCTAGGCTTAGAAGAGAAGTCTTACCACAAAGTACTTAACTCAGATGGAAGATAGTGTAACTTCTGTTGAAATCAAAATGAGCATTTTGTCCCAGACAGTCAAAAAAAAAGTCAATAGTTACATAAAGTTACAGTGAAATCTGCAAATTATATTCTTTAGTAAATATAGTTACCTTAGCTATAAAAACAAGCAACATCAAGTTCTTTGTATCTGATAATTCTGTGCAGATACAAAATACTATTGTGTTTAGCCAATATAGGAAGGAGAGTGATATTCAGTGTTTTAGAAACCTCTTTGTGTCTCATTTATAACCAATTTTCCTCTGAAATAAAAGAAAAATATGAATCTGCTTTAAGCTTCCTCTCCTACTCTTGTTTCACTCCCCTTTCTTTTTATACTTTTTTTTATTTAATCCTTTGTTTGGGATGTTTGCTTTATGAGGCAGAATAGATGACAAGGGGAAAAGACACAGCCAATGCAATGAGCTGTTGCACTGTTTCCACTATTTCATGTGTAGTAGAGTCAGTGCTCTCAAGCTCAGAAATTATTTGCAAAATAAACTTGTTCTAGCAACAACCTAAGACAATGGAGGGGAAAACAAAGAAAATCATGTAATTAATTTAAAAAAATTAATTAGAGTTAGCCTAGGATCACAGACACAGTAATACCATTATCAAAAACCTAACACAAAATCCAAGGAATTCTGAGAATTAACTGAGTATGACTTCACTTTTCTAACTGAACATTTTTGGAGCATCTTGGACATCTTTGGAGCGTAGCCTTATCCATTCTGCTTTTGGTTATTTGCCACTTAACTGCTTCACTCAAACCCAAAACCAGGCCTTGATTCAAGCTCAATATATTTATCTTGGTATGACAGAAATACAAGTTAGTTGGTGTATCTTGCTACCACATGCATCTCAGAGACAAGAATTTCTAAGGACTTAGTAACAGTTTCTCTTTATTGCATGGTATTAATACAAATTTAGATTACAGCCTGGTTAATGATGCAAAACTGTTAACAACCCTCTTCAGACATTCTTCTCTACAACCTGAAGTAATACATGTACTGAGCAAGTACAGATGCCCAAAAGAAAAGATGTCAAGATAACCAACTCCGAGGACCATATTCTCCTTTTACAATACTAGTTTTTCAACATTTCAGGACAGCTTCCAACTAAGAAATGATATTTTGCAAAGTAACAAATGAAGCTAAGAGAAAAAAATTTTTACTTAATCCATCATGTATTTCTCAGAAAAACCCTGAAAATTCACCAATGGCAGGTTTGAATCAAACTTCTCAGGTTAAGGCTCTTGGATGGTTTCTTTAATTCACAGAGCAGACAGTCTCTCATGGGAATGCACTGTCTAAACACACTCTCTTTGTTATCTGCAAAGGCCTTTGCTCCACACAGTAATTTAGTTGTGATGATCTGTATTCCAGCCAGTAACACCCACCAAAACTGGGCTAGTTCAGGAAAACACAGGACGAACAAGACCATTTGCTGCAGGAGGAAAACAGAGATGATGACACTATGCAAGAGGGAAGAAGTATGTTCTCCTTGAGCTTTCCCAACTCCAGCAAGCAGAAGGAGTAGCCACAAGAAGAATCTCTGGATATTAAAAGAGAGGATCTTTGTTACAAGAATTACAAAAAATCTAAACTTAAAAAAGCATGGACACTTGGAGTATTCTGAAAAATAAGCACCCCACTATATCATTTAATTGTGATTTGAAGTGCCAGTAAAGCCTCCTGCTGATGCCAGTGATGAGCTTTAGGCACAGCAGAGCCCAACACTTCACATGCCTGTGCCTGAGTATATGTCCTACTTTAACGTTGCTCTTCTCAGGTAAAATTTTGGCAAATACTGGTATTTCTACAAGGAGTTGGCTTTGATAATTCAGAAAACATTTTTAAACCTTCTAACTTCTGTTTTTAATGTTTATCTGGTACATATAACCAAAATTACCTAAGATCCTATAAGCAGGTCATGTAGAAATGATCTCTCAACTTCCAAACCAGCAAGTTTGTCATATGTTTACTTTTTTACTTCTGTAAAGCACAGAAGAAATTTAGAACCTGAAGAAATGGCCATCTGTAGCAGGTAAACTTCTATTATCAGACTATACTAAAAGACATCTCTATTTTAAAACAAAGATTCCTGTCCATTAGACTTTATTACTTTAGTCAGACCAGTATTTGCGAAGTGAAATCTAGTTCTGTTGAAGCAATAAGGCTGAGGTGTTCTGAGAAGTGACAAATCAAGTTCTGTAATGCTCAAATTCACATTATGCCATTTTTTAAGAGCACAGAAGTTGAGAAAACAGCTACTATCACAGAACACACACAACATTACATTGCTTTGGGTTTTTGTTGGCTATTTCTTTCCTCAAATGACATTAAATTTGGACTGCTGACTACGGAAGCAAATCAAGACAAACAACCATACAAATCTTCCATTCAGCTAGGAAGGGCAATAAAAATCTTCAGGAGCCAAAATTTTCCTTGTTAATGAAGTACACACATGCAATTCACGGAAGCTCACAGTGACAATAAAAATACACGTATAACCTGGAATACTGCTTGGGAAAATTAAAAATGAATTTTTGGTTTTTTAACACACACTCCCACCTGCAGCACAAAATAACACAGGAAAAAAAAAAAAAAAGAAAAAAAAAAAAGAAGCAAAGAAGTGTTATTAAAAAGGCTTATTGTTATTAAAAACACTCTGAGGCCTTTCCTGATGGTTACATAAGTACTGTAAAAGCAAGATGTTCTTGGCAATCAGCAGAGCTTCACTGTGCTTGCTACACTGGTTTCATTAACTATTACATCATGCTTAATTTCCATAATTGGCTTCAACTTCACTTTATAAGCTAGTCTAATTTAGTTTTTATGCATATTTTAATTTAATACAGTTTGTTCTTCACTGTAAACCCTTCATGGGCCACATATTCATCCTGTACTACCTCATTTAGAGCTTTCCCTAAGAGCAAAACTAAAAGGACAAAGACCACAGTGTCTAGAAAGTGACCTTTTCTTTCAGCTCTGACAGTTAAAACTCTCATCCAGGCCCCCATCACACAGATATTTGACTAGCAAAACCTTTTGATTTTGTGCACTCAAGACATAAGGACACACTCCTCCCCCCCAAAAAAAAAACTACAGCTACTAGGAGTTGTATTCCTTATATTACTCTATTCTTTCACTAATCTAAGTCTCTGTACTAATTCTCTTTTCTTCGCAAACAAGAAAGTTTGGTTTTTTAGCCTTAACCTTCTTGGCTTCTCTGTATATTTAAGTACATTTTCACTCTTTCATCCAGATCCATAGTTAAACATGATCAAATATTCAGGGACTTGGGATCTGGCACATCAGACTCCACAGAGCACCCGCTTTTCCCATAAAAAAATCCTCCACTTCTTGTCCCCAGTTTCACTCTTCAGCTACCCTCACCAAACCCCATCTGCTCTGCTCTCTTGATTCACATCTCCTCCAGACCTGCCTTCATGCTGACAGCTGTAATGATGAGCTAACAAAGGTCATTCATTCTTTTATGTACTTTTCCTTCTACGTGCTCCACTTTTACTGAGTAAATTCAGAATGTTTACTGATCTAATACATCCAGTTCTCACCTTCTTTCCCCGTCTCTACTTCTGTTATACCCTGTTTTCAAATGTCTAAAATTAGAGTGATATCTCCTGAGGGAAGAGCACACACTTTGTTAGCTGAAGCCTGACAACTTTGGTAGCACAGCTTTTGCAGATACAACATCATCCACAATGCTCTCACATATAATAATAAGTGAAAACGTGACATTAACGTAATACAGAGCCCAAAAGACACTTCACAGCCACTGCCTCTCAAAACACAAGTGCACATTGAAGAAAGCACTGACCTAGAAAGGGAGGAATTGTTTGGATGGCTTTGTTATCCACTATGTATGAAACCTTACTCACTTAAAAGACACAGATGCGTCTATGCCGGGGAAATGTTTACTAACATGATTAAGCTCAGTAGTTACTCAGAGTTAAATTCTCAGCATAACTAGGCCTCCAGCTGCTACTTGCATTAAAATAATGGCTACTTGCCCCGTTCTCCAGCAGCCTAATGAAAACACAGTGGAAGAAACTGCCACGTTAACAAGCAATTCCTATGCACCTCTCTCCATTTGAGTGGTGCAGAATCGGATAATGTTCACCAGATCGAGAACAAAAGTCTTGGTCTTTAGTAGGAATTAGATTTTCATGAACCCTTGGACCTTTGAATTTGAGGCTGAAATTGTCAGTATCTTATTGGCTTCTACAAAGAAGCCAAATATTTAAAAAACAATACAAAAAAGAGAAGCTTGTGATGACTAAGAATAAAATTACATTATGTATCAACTTTCAGGAAAAAAAATCTTTATTCTCAGACTGAATGTGATCCAGCCACAACAATTTAATATTCCCCAGTAATCCTCTAAATCTTAGATTTGTACATCACGCAACCCACAGCACTTCCCAAATCGTTCTGAAAATAAATAGGTCAGGAGTCATATTTATCTGTTAATATGATATTATAAGGCTCAGATTAGGGCAGGGACATTGGGAAACTGGCCACAGAGTCACTCTTTGGCATAAGCCAATAACCCATCAGCAATGACACGCACAGCTGATTGAGCTGGCCTCAGGAGCCCAGGAGCAGAGTTGTGGCAGGTCTCAGAGCACTCAAGGACCATCCTGGTCTGTCAGCACAATGCCATAATGATGGGAGATGCAGGGATGTTTCACACACTGTCCCATTGTCCAACTATTTTTTGGAAGAGGGAAAATTAATATAAAGTTTGATGACTGAGTTCCCATATAAGATTTCTACCAATTTTGGTTCTGATAAAATATGTAAGTAGTTTTAAAGGGGTAATTTTGAGCAGGTGTGAGCCACACAGTATGGGTCTAGACTTGAAAAACCTTGCATAAACTTTATCTATACCCTCCTGAACTAATTAGAGCAAATTTACTCACTAGCTTTAGTGGCTTTAGGATCAGGGGTCTGATTTACAAGTGGTCAAGTGAATACAAAGAGTTGCTGAGCTTTTATAGCAGTTCTAAATTATTTCCCATGACAAGATAATTTCTTCTTCCTTGTCTCCTCCCCTCTCTCAAGTACTTATTAACTAAAGGTTTGAAGCTGAGGATAATCCACCAAGTAATAGAACCTTAAAGCAGTTTATTTATCCTTTTTCTCACTAAACTTCCATAATGCCTAAAGCCCTTCACAAGTCAGTACATATTCTGTTGAGTTTGTCTCAGATCTAAGGGTCCCTAGAGGGAATGGCAAACAACTCTGGAACAAGAACGACATTAAATCACAACAAAAATCATCAGAGACTTCCAGGCTATTTCTCTAGCATCAGAGAAGCACATCCTATTCCCAGTACCAAAGCCCACACCAAAGGGGTTTTCCCCCTCCGAAATTCAAAAGCCTTTAAGTAATTTATAGGTACAAAGACTTTTGCCTGGATCCAGGTCAGCAGAGAGGTAATTCCTCGGTCTGAGCTAAGTGGGCTCCTTTCTCATCACCAGCAACAGACTCTGCTCATTGTGGCTTCTGCCCTAGATCTTGGCAGAGGGAGCTGCATTCTGACAGCACTGATGCCACTTTTGTAGGAGCTGATGTTCAGCCATTGCAGTACATCAGATACCAAACAGGGCCCTTAGACAAGAAACTTAAGAGCTCCAAAGTCTCTTCTGTGCCACCGAGTCAGGTACTTCATTCTAGAGCAGTTTTTACTTTCTTTCTGAATCACAACTATCCTCCTGGCAATACCAGACACTTCATCCACCATCAGTTTTTCAGTGCTTCCAAAAACAGAGATACACTTTATGAGCCAGCTGTTTCTTGGGCACAGTACAGAACTCGTTAGAGCATACAGCACCTTGGGAGACCAGCAGCTATAAGATTTTCTGATTTGCTGAAGGAGATAGCCAAATGACAGTTCCAAACCCTGAACAAGCAGCAGGGTGCTTCATGCCGAAATCCTGGACAGGCTCCAAGCTGCCTTCCCTGTGCCTCAGGTCAGCCCGAACCTGCTTATCCCTCTGTTTTCTCACTCACAGCCTCTCCAAACCTGAGGCAGCCAAGTGAGCCAAACAGGAGCGAGCTGTGAAGTAGGGTAAGGCACAACCTGAAAACAACTTCCACTTCCACACAGTAAAATCAAGCAGAAGCAGCTAGAGGGGAAAGGCTGCTGTGCACACTCACGTAGCTGCCAAGGGCCTATCAACCCTCAGACCATTTGATCAAAGGCAAAAGTAGATTCTCCAGAACTTTTAAGACTCAGAACAGCTTTTTTTTTTTTTCCCCCCCACAATAGCTGTCTACTTCAAGAGGATACAAAGTTGAGGCTGGGTGAGATCTTTCATTTCAGGCTTTCCTCTCAACTCAGAAAAGGAGAAGAATGTAGGACTAACAGCAGGATTTGGTGATATGGTGATAAATGAACTTTTTAAGACTTGCCTTCATAAAATCAAACTGTCTGCACATTTTTTAAGGCAAAGTATTGCTGATGCTTCTGGCAAAGCATTTCCATTTTTAATTGGTTTTTAGTCCTTTACATTGATCTTTTTTAACCATTTTATCAATTTGAAGCCCTACATTTCACTGATTTTAAAGCAATAAAATTTCCATTTACGGTGCATTACATCTGTTGACACAGATTTAATACATCAATATCATGAAACTACTACTTGGGCCAAGCAAATGCTTCACTCATCCCTAAAGACTCTTTCTGCTGTTTAAAATCATTAAAAAAATATTTCATGTTTTGTCGATCCATGTTTTCTTCCTCCATTTTCAGAATTGCTAAAGTTAGCTAACAATAATTTTAAAAAACCAGTGCAACATTCATATATTCTGTATATCAATATGTTCTTGTAAAGGAGAGACTCCTACCTAGACTTTCCAGCCTTCTAAAGCAATGTGTATTTGGAGTTTTTCGTTTGTTTGTTCATAAATACCTCCCATAGTCCTTAACTGTGCTTGAGAGAAGCCAGAATCACACATGACAAAACAAGCTGGAAAATGGATTCATTTACATACTGGGATATCCCTATAAGTCTATGAGTACCCTATCCTGTTTTTTTGTCATCAATGACATCAAGAAATTAAAATATACCTTTTAAAACAAAGCATTTTGAGCTTAACACTACATAAAATAATATAAAATTTAAAAGTATACATAGTATTACATACCTTGTATATTTTAATATTATATATTGAAATATGTGCATTAAGCTAATTGTACAATTATATTATAGAAAACTATAAAATACAGCAGTCAAACCACATTACCTAGAAATTACAGGGAAAGCTACTGCAATGATCATGGCCTAAAACAGCAGAAGACTACTTGGTTACTATCTGGAATTACTGCCTTGGGAGTTACGGCTACGAGTCAAGAACTGAGGGAATTTTTCCATGTAGTGGCTTACCTTGTGTCACTAAATGCCCTTTGGAAAAAGTGTGTAATTGACTCCTGTTGTTCAATTATTATTGAACAATATTCACTTATAAAATCACCACATGGTTTAATTAATGTTTATAAACTACCCACTGTTTTCGCTTTGCACACATCTCCACAAACACTCCCACGTCTCCACAAACACCCCTGCAAAAAAAAGTTACTTACACAGCTCAGATTGCCTAACCAGGCTTGGTTCAGCCTTGTTTGCATTGTTATGTAATCGGTAATTCTATGATCCCACCTCCCCCCCACGAGCCTTCCCATGCATCCAAGGCACTGAGGAGAAATAGAACTCACTAAGCAAACTCAATAATAAAAATATTTTCTATGTCTGTCTCTTGTTTTCCAGTTTTACCTTCCAAAACAGATGTTTATCAGGATTTTCCTAGGCTGTTGGGTTTTTTTAGTGTTTGGATGCTTAATAAAATGATGTCACTCATTGCACCAGTTCTGCACATGGGATGGTGAGCATAGAAACATGCAAAACATTGAAAAACCATTCAAAACCAGTAAAATCAGCCCAGATATGGATCCTCAGTATTACCTACGGCATAGCCTAGCTCAGCTCTCACCCATATTTCTCACATCTGTTGATGATCAGGAGTTTTGCAAAGCAAACTAAGGCATGACGACAAGTCAGATGAAATTAGCAACCTGTAGAAAGTTTGGCTTAGGGAATTTGCTTAGCATTATGCTGGAGTTTTCCTATAAAGGCATTAAAAAGTCTTCACAAACAGTTTAGTCTTTTTGAAACTTCAATACAAATCATTCCCCCATTCAAACTCAAGGGCTCTTCAGAGCTTTTTGTAGTTCACTGTTCAGGGTTGGGTTTTTTTAGTTCGCTTGTTTGAGGGAGTTTTTTGGTTTGTTAGTTTTCTGGTTGTCATTTTGTTAAGGTTTTCCTCTTTTCTCTTTCTGGGTTTTTCTCTTTTGAGGGGAAGAGCTGATTTTGTTGAGGTTTTTTCCTCCATTTTGAAGCTGCTAAGAGCTGTTTTAAGCTTTGAAAGAACAACAAAATTGAGATCTCTTATCTTGGATCTAAGTCAAGAAGCTTGTAGATACCAGGAGCGTGATAGCATCCGAGGTTATCAGCCAGAGCAACCATGTCTTGGCAGCCAATACAGAGCTTGCACTGAATCCATGGAATCCAGCCTCTACCTGATTGTTACACATTTGAGCAACTCATTTTGGTTGCTGGCATAATAAGGTCACCAGAAGGTGACTCCTGCTCTGGTGCTCTCCCACTCCGCAGGTCTGCAAGCCACATTCAGCATGCTGGCACATCCAACGAGCTGCCAGCACACAGATGATGCTCTTTTTGATGAGCAGTCCGAATCTCCCTGCAACACATTCCCCTTCACACATGCCTCACAGAAGGAGATAAAGATACACAGGCAGAAGTCAATTCCTTCAGATCAAAAAGAGAGATTAAGAAAAGAACAAATGGCAGTTAAGATGCTCAAAGTCGGTGAGAGCTGGGCACCTAATTCCCATTTGGCACCTCCCTGTCATAGCTCAATCACTTGCCAAAAGTTTTCGTTCGGAAAAAAATCTCTATTCTGATGCTCGCATTCCACACAGTTTCAGCTTAGAAAGACAAAAAAAAAAGTCATGAGACCAAATGTTCTTACAGAAGAATTTAAAAAAAAACCAACCAAACAAAAAAAACCCCAACCAAACAAATACTAAACTAACTAACTAACCAAAAAACAAACAAAAAATATCCACATGAAAACTCTCTTTCTGAACAAACCCACCAGTTAAATGTCATTGATATTCACCGAATACACTGCTTATGGTAGAAGACTTCCTTCAAAGGAGAAAATTACTTTCCATCTGAGAGAACAGACTAACTGTATAAATCCATTTTTTACTGGGTTTTATTTGATGTTTGTTTCTGAAATTTAAACCAAACACTTTAGATTTGCCCAATGACTTTCATAACTGGCTACACTTAGAACTCATTCATTGGCATTCATTCAAATGTGCTTAATACTATAGACACACATTCTTAAGTGATTACACTTTATGGTGCTTTAGTCTGTGAGGATTGCTAATGGGATACAAACTTTTCCACTCCATTTGGGTAATTACGAACCACTTTTCCCCATGTCCTGGCTGAGGCAATGTTCAAATCCTATCTGCTTCCTGGCAAATAACAAATGAACAGCACAGGATAAAGGACTGTGTAGAATAAAAGGGATTTATCTTCCCTTTTAAGAGGGGAAAGCATGCACCAAGGTCATTTCCCACAGATAAATTGAAAATCACCCTTTCAGTTGATACTATTTTTCCTTGACAAGCGAGTAAGTCTTAAATGTTTTCAACTTGACACTGTATGTTTTTTTTAAGAGCTAGCACTGAACTGCAGTTCCACATTACATTTTTTTGTCTTTTGAGCATCAGTTTTCTCCTTGCTTCAGAAAAATCTCATTACCTACATCAACATTTTCATCTCATTAAAAGTCATACATAATTACTCAGTCTCCAAGCACTCACATCAGTTTTCTTTCTGCTTACTCTGCTCCTTCCATCCCCCCACCCCTCTATCCATGGCCCTGGCCATAAGAAAAGGGACACTTGTCATCTGCAACAGAAACAAGCCAGGTTCATGAAGACGTGCCAAAGTAGGCTCTCTCAGAAACCATTGCAAGAAAAAGATACTGCCTTCCTATGTCACTGCAAGGCCTGACTGAAAAAAAAACCCCTATGGTTTTCTATTCTAAAAAAAAAAAAAAAA
>VZTE01004149.1:38324-53997 GCA_013397775.1 Eulacestoma nigropectus
ATTTATTTTCATTTACACCAACTCATTACCTGCCAAAATTGACCTCTGCTTTAAAACCACACATCCCCCTTCCAAATGGCATTTTCATTAAGATGCAATGCTTCTTGAAGCCCTTGGAGAATTTGCATTTGGTAGACACAGCACATTGACATCAAACTGTACACAATTAACCTGAAATTAGAATGAACTACAGAAAAGCAATTAAAGTAAACTATCAAAGAAATGAAAAAAAGCTTGGTAACTCTTCAGTGAACATTTTTTGGAATAAACAGAGGTGGGCTTGCAACAGGTCTATTCAAGAGAGGTCCAAGACACACCACACAGTACAGTGTAAATCTGTCATTCCAAAAGCTTGCCAGGTAAGTATGTCCTGCCATGCCAAATTTTGCTCAAGTTTTTCTCTGATGTTCTCTTCAGCATTTATCATCAACACTTGAACTGGATGAAACCACATTCTTCTTGCCTTATTGACCCTCACTGCCTAGTGCAAAAATGGACATAACCAGACAATGCATTCTCTGGAGTTTGCTTGGCAAGGTGGTTTTTGTTGTCGCTTTGTTTTTTAAACAAGACAGAAAGCAATTATGGAACCAAGACAGGAATGAGTCCCCGTGCACTGTCTGAGGGAGGACTGTCAGTAGCAAAGTTTATAAGCTCCTCAGCTCAACAGCTTGATGCAAAGTCCTGACAAGCCCCTGGGGTATTTGCATTTACTCCACTGTGTTTTGGCTTAACTCCTACAGAGCAACAGAATTCAAGGACCAGACTCATATGATCGCAGATTTCATGGAAACTTGCTTCCCATTCCATACCTACAAAGCACCTGATAATGTTCTCAGTGAGTCACAGCTCCAAAGCAGCAAACGATTGTTCTCCATACTAAACAAGAAACACACACAGTCTTCTTCAGGCAAACTTCCTTCCCAGAGCTGATCTTAAAACTGCCATTAATAAAGGCACTGCCGTCATACCGGTTGTTAAAGAGCGTGACAAAGGCAGAAAAGACAAGACGATGCCGTGACTTTTGCTTCTATTACGATCACTCTTCTCTTTCTGTGTCTTGTTTGCAAGAGCCAAACAAGCTTCCACTTACTGCTCTGGCTCCCGTTTCAACACTAAGTCCTTTCTCTGCTTTCTAATGGCCTTTCCTATTGCCACAGCAGCACTTCACCTTAGTTCTTTAGCCTGAAGCAGTAGTCCCTGGCCATAATGGATAAGCACTGGGGATGGAAGGAAGGAAACTAAAAGCTCCTTCTCAGAACAACTGGATTGCTGCTGCATTCTGAGGACAGCAAGCACAAAAGGAACCAAGACCTGTTGCTTTGCAAGAGTGGCTCAGTCCTAAGTTCCACACACCTCAAGGTATGGAGCAAACTGAGCACGATGATCTCTATGGTAACCAAACTGCTTTTATTCTTTTTTTTTACCCAGGAGACTCCTTTTAAAATATAGATGCTTAAAGCACATTTCACAGTCTGGTTTTGAAAATGTGGATGGAAATAGAAGAGCTTTACTTAGCACTATTTAAATAACAACACAGAAACCCTTACAGCATAAGCATGACAACATGTCCCTTGCCCACGCTCCAAAAGTAGCCCAACAATCAAATGTCAACAAGTCACAACAATCTGAAAAACTAACCCGAAGTCATGTATTTTACAGCAACGCCAGGGGAATATTATGCCTGGAAAGATACCCTCTTGAGTCTTAAGTAATTCTGCAGCTTTTATAAATAATCCTAAAATTCAGACCTCAAAGAAATACTGACTATCATTCTTGTGCTTCTCATTAACAGGACATAAATTGGTTTCTTCTCTCTAACCTTTAGTTACCTTCAGAGAACACAGCTGAAATGCTACCAGAAATTTTAAGAGTGGCAGGTAGTATTTTCAGGCTGCCATTATCATAAACAAATACAAGTTTCATAGTTTGAGGAAACACCTAGTGCATTGAAGGTTGTCACCACATTGCCTTCCTGCAGGTCATCTCTACACTGCAGCTGTACCCCTTGGAAAATGATATAACCTTCAAACATTTTTAAGTGAACATTGTTACACATCCTGCCCTACTACAATAATCTCACCAACGCATCAACATTTCTTGGGAGATTTGGAAAGCACAGACCATAAGTCTTACTCCTGCTTCTCCTAATTTCATCTGAATCCAAAAGTTCTGACATATTCTGCAGGTTTTGCACATTTTCTCCATTTGAATTATAACTGGATCTACCACCTTGCTGTGCTTAGAGTAATACCATGGAAATTTCCGAATTCTTTAATGCAGCACTTGATCATCTATATACATCAGCAATAGTGTCTTGTACTACTTTATTCTATAAAACAATAAGCAGAAGTTTAGTTAAAATAAGCTACAAACACCACCTTTTTTGTCTCCGCAAAAATTTGTAACTAAACCTGTGGGGGTTTTTATGGCTTGAATTACCTCATTTCTACTATGTATGTTAGAAACTCCAAGCCCACACACTTTAACCAGGACACAAAATTGAAAAAAAAAAAAAAAAAGGCAAAAAAAAACCAAAACAACCAACAATTTTCATAAGACACTGTTTAAATTGTTTGTACCTCATAATCAGAATGACTGGGAAACCTGTGCCTGGGGAACACCTACAACATAGAGGCTTTAATTTCAAATCATTCTAATGTAAACAGTTGGAAAAATTTACCTCCTCACACCACACGCTTAACACAAGTCTTTTTCTATCCCAGAGTTGTATCCTGCTTTAGGGCCACACAACTACTGAAGGTGTTACATTCTGGATTCACAAGCAGGATCCTAAGATTTCTAACTGTTGACCTTCCAGTGTTTTTTAAAAATCCTCCAAAATAATTACCGTAATAACAGATGTTGGGTAGAATATGCAATGTCCAAAAGGTTCACCGTGCCATTTACAACCACCATGCACCATTTGTATTTGATTTTTCTTTTTAAGTACTTTTAGGTAGCAGTTTCCAAATTACAAGATTCAACCTGCTCTGACATCAACCAGTTCACATGACCTCCACCGACAGATGGAGCTAAATTACTTCCAAGTCAAACCTGAGGGTGCTGGCTTGTGTTTAGAGTAGGGGAAGAGGAGGGAAGACGTCGGTGGAGGGACGTGTTTTGGCTTTTTTAATTGTACACAGGACTATTTTTTCTGTACCTGTAGGCAAGGCATTCTGCTGGTCTCAGTTGTGGGTTTTGTTGCAGGTATAGCGGAGCATAGCAACAGTAATGGAGAAACATCACGTGAACTCTACAGATCACTGAAGGCTGCTCCCATTTTCAAAGGGACAGTCTGTCCATACTTTATGATCCAGGCATTCAGCACAGAGTTATTTCACCCCCCTGCCTCCTAGAGCAAAGACCAGAAGACTATCTCATCCACACAGCTCAACAAAGATGCTGCAGCTGGAAATTCAAAGGGAGGAGGAATGATTGTGTAGTCTTCAAGAAGTTTGAGCCAATACATTCTCCCTCTCCCATGGCCAACAATCAGAAGGTATAGGTTAAAACAATAAATGAGACTTCAAAAATATCCACCTCCTTTCATACAAAATAACATGTTTTGTGTAAGGACTTGGCTTACTACTTCAACACCCGCTCCCACAATATTTTTATTTAATGTTGGTAGGCTTAGCCAGTCACTTGGTAACCTAATACTACTATTTCTGTTGTATCATCTCATTGATTTTTTAATATCTATGCTTGTAATTTGGTATTATTTTTTATAATTTGATTATAAATTTATGATAGAAGGGGCAATTCTCAGACCAGTAATAAACCAGTAAATTAACCCATGTAAACACTGAATTTCTGCCAGCAGTTCTCAACCTTTCAAATTATTAAGTGTGAATTACGGTAACAAATAGATGAGGCAGGAAGGAAATAATTTTAATAATTACTGAATTATGCATATTAAGATAATACTTAGAATCTTAATTAAACTCTGGCCTTTGCTTAAGCACTGTATAGGCAAGTAAGCAAAAGCATTAGTCACTGTAGGCAAAATAAAATGGATGAATATTGATAACTGCAGGCAGTTCTTTAGCAGACTTCTGCCCTGGACTATGCATAAAACTTTTAAAAAAATTAATTGAGATGTTCTATGTGAATGATAGCAATAGTAAAAAAAATTGCTAATACTTTGATGCAATAAAGAACAGCATTATATATTTTCAAAGTTTCCATGCATCTTGTAACTATGCAGTCATGCTTTTTTATATGCAGAACCCCGCTTGGCAGGGCATACAAATATAACAAGGAACAATTTTTCTTTCCTAGTTAGCTATCCCTAATTCCCCCTCAGTACAAGCAACTGTGTGAAGCATGGAATTTCATTTACAAAGCGGTTTCTATGCCGCAGTTGTTCTGCATGCAGTGCCACAGGTGCCCTTGGTGCTCTGCAGACAGAGCAGCGAGTCTATAGAATGCAGACGCTGGGAAGTACCTGCTGCCTTGTTTCTGAAGTCTGGAAACGCACCTGCAAGTCTGGTTTCTATGATCTACAGCAAATGAAAACTGCACAATTTACTCATCCCCATAAAGCATCTCAAAACCAGCAATGTTTATCCCCAGCACTGGCACACGATCTGTACAAAAGTTACACGTGGAAAAACGCACAGATGGCAGGTATCAAGGGATCAGAAACAAAATTCCTTCTTACAGGGTACTGCTGTAACTGCTGATAATCAGGGGCAAGCCTTCACTGCTCCTGATTCCCCCAGTGAGGGTAGGAACCGCTGCTGTGTCTACCTAGAATTGAAGGAAACGCCCGGCCACACCTAGAGCCACTCAATGCTGTGTCTTTACTGCTGATCCAGCGAGGCTGGGCAACACCTACAGCTTCTTCCTCTATGTTTAGGGCTTATGAAACTAGCAAGACAATCCTTTTGGCAGAAGATATTAATTCTATTCATTCATTCTCTATTTCAATTATACCTTTGAAAAACAGTCATATCTTGCACTGCCGGTTATAAGGTTTCCTTTAAATTAAATGTTCTGGAGTTGGTCACAAACTCACAGGCAAAACCACATAAAATAAGAATAGTCACCTAACCAGACCAAATCTCATGGGCACCAGTATAAATCACAGAGAACACAGCATCTCTAAAGCCAGCCTTCACCAATATATTTTTAAACACATTTGAGGGTTTTCATTTTATTCATTACCCACTGGTATGAAGCCACAGTTAAACTGCTGCTGGTAGCAAAAAAAAAAAAAGGGTGGTAGGGGGTGGACACAGAAGGGAGAAGGGGAGAATAGATGATGGGAACAGGTACAGAAAACATCTGTTCCTTCTTTCATAGGCTACTTCTTGTATAAAGCAACAGCTCCCACACAGTTTCAACTTCCTGAGCTAGGAGGACTTTGCTATTCCTTCCCTAATGGAGATGAGAACCACAGACCTGGGTATGATAAATAAATAAAGCCACATCCCATATGTACCACAGGCTGACCCGGTAACTGAGTAGAACTTTTGAAACATTATCCCTTTCCCAAAGGTAGGGTTGTTCAGACTTCCTGCACAAAAAACAGGAAGATGAGGGAGAACAGCATCTGATCTTTTTTTCTACTTCCACATATATTTCTCAGCAGACACTACCAGAAAAAAAAAAATTAGTCTTTGTGTACTTACTGTATCCTGCATGCAGGAATTTTATTATACATCCCCACTGGCAGACTAAGTCCACCTGAACAGTAAATGAGGATATTTCACACTCACCTGCTACTCATACAGCACACTTTTTTCTGCTCCTTATCAGCACAGGAAAGAAGAAAAAGCTCTAGAATTTTTATTTGAAAACAGACCTGATCTTCAGCCTCTCACCTACAGTTCCTACATTATAGTGTACATCATGCAAAAAATACACAAGCATTAGATTCTGCTCTAGTAAGTTAGATCGCCAAAGAGGGGGTCCTGAACTACTGGGGCTGGGCTGATTTCTGAGGGCATTGTAGGGCTGCTAAAACTCAAGGGGATTGGCAGTAAAAGCAAGAATTCTTATATTATTATAAGAATTCTTATATTATTATAATATAAGAATTCTTGTATTATTATAATTCCACTCCAGCATCATTCCAAGTAACTTCATACAAACAGAGGGATTTTCACCATCATGACTAGACCTTACTTTGAAAAGTAATGGAGGGTTTGTCTTAAATGGAAGTTATCTTACTGTGGAAATAAAAGATAAAAATGGTATAAAGCTGTTTGTGCATATTGAAAAATAAGACAGTTACAGTGCAATTCCTACCATGAAAACATCTTTCAAATCATTAAGAAGCCAGCTACTTGACAGGGTACCGGTAGCCCTAAAGTAGATGCACGGCTGGACAAGCATAAATCCCCTATTTTAAATTGGACTTATCCCTTTTCTAGTCAGACAATAGTTTCAATTTTGCAATTCCACTGTCCAGGCACTATGTGAGTTGGAAATCCTCTCTCACAAAGAGCTGAATTCTCTTCTTCAAATATCATTATGAAATAAACATATTGATCTCTGAGACCTTTTAAAGCTGGGAACTAACTCCAGGAAAGGAAACTAAAAGCTATGCTGGCATGAAATACATGATTCCCCCAATTTTTCCATCAAGCATGCAAGCAGAGAGGAGACTGCAGCAAAGAAAGTTGGAGAATGCACACCTATACCCATCTGAGCTGCCTTTGTTCAAATGAGAACACTCTATAGCTGGGGAACAAACTACCACAGCAGAGCAACCAGGTGAACCTGGAGATAAAGAATTACTCACAGAGTGTAGATGTTGTACACGTAGCTTTCTTGGGATGGAAATTCTTACAGACCCTGATTTTTAAATCATAAACCAAAAAGCAATCGATGGAGAGATGCCTGCTGATAGGACCTGCCACTACTTCCCACACTTCTTTTAATACATGACAGATGAAAACAGGCTATTTCACAGAATCACAGAAGCAATCAGATTGGAAAAGACCTCTGAGATCATCAAGTCCAACCTATGACCAAACACCACCATGTCAACTAGACCACAGCATTAAGTACCACATCCAGTCTTCCCTTAAACAGCTCCAGGGATGGTGACTCCATCATCTCCCCAGGCAGCCCATTCCATTTGTTACTAAAATTCCAGTTTCTCATTTTCTATTATAAATATTTTAAATCCTATTTATAAGATCACTGTTAGCTACAGTTTCACTACCGCCTGCAATATCACACAGGGCAGAGTATGTCTTTATATGGGAAAATAAGCACAAAAAGCATATGGAAAACTTAATGGAAGAAAAAATTAAAGCATGAAGAAAGGTGAGGGAATGGACTTTAAACAAAGAAACCACAGGTGCAAATATTTGAAATAGCAGGATACTTGTCCATTACATAAAACATTTTGCAGTAAGAGCCTTAAAAATTTTAAATTTGTAAATATGAATGCCGGTGTGTGTTCTATGTCTTGGACTCTTCAAAGAAAGTATTTATGATGAGCACTTACACATGCACATGTCGAGAGCTGGTTTAGCTAAAATAAGCAAAATCCATCTTGTACTAGCAGGTTAGAGAGAATGTGTATGCGTTCAATGCATCATAAAACCCCAGTTTTCATCCAGGATGATTTAGAGGAAGGAAGCACATGATGTCAGCAGATCATCCAAATGTGGAACAGACTGCCTGCTAAATAAAATCTGTTGGGGCTGCTGAACGAAACTAAGTTAATTTGGCAGGTGGACTCCTAACCCAAGTTGCTCTTAATTCACAGACGCTTTTTGCCAGACAAGGGAGTCTTGCTTACAAGGCATTTGCAGGGTACTAGGATGGAATGCAGATTCAAATATGTTTCACTGTTCCTCAGGAAAATTCCCCAAAGGGTGCACTGCACCGTAAAATAACAGAGCAACATGCCATCTGGAAGTTCACAGTGGCATAGATGCAAATAATTAGAGTTCAGAGTTGCAAAGAGAATCCTTCCCCTTTCTCCCACCAGATCTCCAGAGTTTTGTTTCTTCTCATTCAGCCAGACACCCGAAAACTTGTGAACAAATGCAACAAGCAAGGTCACCCCTGACAGCAAGCAGTCCAAGGCTTTTGGGGCATTTTTGCCCCTAGAGCTTCCAGCTCAGCCTCCCTGCCACCCCATTAGGAGTGCACCTTCCCTGAGCACAGAGCTCCCACCACCGCATTGAGTGACTTCTTATCTGCTCATCGGCATGGCCAGAAGGTACAGGAAACCAAATTCACCATCAAAAGCAACAACGCACCTTGCTGTTGATGACATTCCAGATGAGGATGGAGGCTCAGGTCTTGGTCAGTGTACTTGGAAGTGTACAGTAAGTACAGACATGGCAAGAGTGTCTCCAGCAGGAGTATAGCATTGCCTCCTTACTGCAAAGCACATTTTTAACCTATATATATATTTACAGTGCCACTGAGGAGTTTCACATCAATGTTTATATCCAAGGATTTTCCTTCTGACTCCATTAAAGCAGAATTTGGAAAAAAAAAAAAAAAAAAGGGGCCTTATGGTGACTTCAGTATACAATTTAAAACCTTCAGCATACAGAGATGTTAGTGATTAGCATCGTCCCAAGGGCTGCACACATGCATATTTGAGCAGCCTGTTTGGTTCACAGTTCCTTAATGACAATGCCCGTGTCTCTGCTGTAGCAGTTATGCAATCATTCCTTTAGTCTGTGACCCGATGACAAGCTATGATGTGAATGAATGTGACAGAGTCCATCCACTCTTTTCTTAATTCTTCTGAGATTGCTGAGTACAGGCTGGCAGGGTTCCAAAGTAGTAGAACGTAACAATTCAATCCTGGTTTTTCAGACTTACAAATCTTACTGTGTGGTAGGGAAGACAGAGAGGAGTGATGGGTCAAGAGAGCTGGGCTAGAAGCAGTTCTTATGAAAAGCCAAACAATTACACTGAATCTTACTTTCAACCAACGTTTGAAACGCCCAGAAAAATAACTTTGGAATCATTACACTGAAAAATGTGTAAATCATGTTCCTAGTGTACATGATTTTATATTTAATTAAAACTGGATACAACAGTTATTGTGTGTTAAACAGCAATCTAAAAAGCACTGCAGTCGAAGAACATTACAATAAATAACTACTGACTTCTACATGCTAACTCGTGCACAATTGTAACAGGCTGAAAATGAAAATGTGTCCATTTTCAGCCTCAGAGGCCTTTTAATAAACTATCATTCCTCTTTTATTCATTTGCAAGATCTGAAGTAGCTCCTATTCTTCATTCATTTGACTAGTGGTCTCCTTTACTAGTGAGGCTGATGATACCTTAAATCACGTTAAGGCTCTTGCCACTCCTTTTTTCTACTTTGTACAGAAATCTTTCACCACTCCCCACCAGTTTCATTACGCCCATTCTAAATCCTGTCCAGTAAAGACCGGATTTGTTCTTCAGGAACCAGAGGTCTGCAGGAATAAGGGTACAAGAAGTCTTGCTTTTCAAATCTTAACTTCTACTGCAGAATGAGAACAAGTTAAAAATTCAGGTTTCTTCAAGGCTGTGAATTAAATTCAAGTCCAGGGAAATGATCTGGCTGGAATGCAAAAGCAATCAAAAAAGTTCTAATTACTGCAGTCTTTTTCTTACTTGCTAAACTACCCAACCACTTCTCGCTACCACAATACTGTAACTGTGATAAATGGTATTTATTAATGGAAGGCCTCAACAGAGTCAACTTTCAGAGTGCAACAACAAAGGACAGATACATATCAAACCAAATACTATAGAGGACAGCCTCTCTTCCAATTCTCTTGTTGCATGATATTCTGCATCACAGCACTACATGAATGAATGCCTTCCAAAAGCGAGGCAAGAAGCAAAGGCAGGCAAAAAACGTATTTGGAAATAGTCCACTCTTTTGCAGGTCATATCCTGAAAATAAGTATCCTTCTAGACTACACATATCTCACAACAACCTTTCCAGAGCCCCTAACCTACCAGCAGAGAACTACTGAAAACCACATGTGCCCAGTGCAGTCATTCAATCATCACGTCCTTCCTCCAGAATAAACATGAACAAGTCTATAAAGCACATCCTCATTTTATGAGGTGAGTAGCCATACAGTAATGTTTCTCAGTTTTGGAGATACAGCCTTCCATCTTACCCAAAGAAGAGATAGCCAAGTTTTCCAGGTACTTGCATGTTAGCAATTCAGCATTCCCTCACCTGAAACCACTTCTTCCCTGTGCAAAAGTAAACAACACAATGTCAATTGTCAGCTCTAGGAACAGGTCTGTCAGTCCAGGGAGGCTTCACTAGAGTCATTCAGAGCTTCACGGAACATCCATTTTCCCAGAATTTCATCATACTGTTTGACAAAAAACACTTTCTCTGAGTAACCAGCTAGTTGGGGAGTTCCCTTCAAGGAATTTAAGATAAACTGTGAGGACTGCTTAGAATTCCTGTTAAGGATAATGTAACTGCATCAAAACCACATTTTACTATTTTCCTTCTCTTCCTTTTTTCTTTTCAACACCACACCACTGGCAGAGCACTGTGAAGTATTGTTACAACTAGGCTTTTCAGGACATGGATATGTCCTAAAGGGCCTATCATTGATTGCGCTGAATAAAACTTCTTAACTGCAAAGGAAAAGATGTAACAGGAATAAAGAGGTCACCTATTAAAAAAAAAAAAAAAAAAGAGAGGAATTCTTAAAATATTTTAAAATCTGATTATTTTATGATGAAGATCACAGAGACATCCCTTTGCATGAGTTGTGAGGTCCACCTGTAAAGTACTTTGCCTTTATCTGCCAGACACTATTTCTGATAATTAAGCTTCTTGGACTTCTGATTCTATGTTCTGCATGGTGACTTCATGCTGACATCGTTTCAACATAAATTTTATGAGATATTACTTTGCCAGCCAAGAGGCAACTTTCTGACAGTGAAACTGAATATTGAGCAACACTAACACCACTCTGCAGCATGGAATACGTTAAAAAAAAGAGAGAGACAATGAGGAATTTAAAAAGAAAAAGATATGAAAGCTTTTCTTACATTAGTTTTAATAAGTTATTTTTGTTTCTGGTGTAGCAGACATGGAAAAACCAGTTAACTGCAACTGCAGAAGTCAGGAAGAACGGCTGTTAAACCATTTTATTCTCTGCACAGGTTCTCAAAGAAAATAGTTTCAGATGACAGAAAATACAATAGAGGGCAATAAGCACAAAAGAAAAAAAACCATACAAACCTGTCTTACTTTAGATTGAAGGGCACCACAGGAAAAACTCACACTGATTTATCCTATTTTCATGGAGCTATGAAGATAAGTAGTGCAAGAACAATCTGAGCTCCATCACCTGTTCCATACAACTGGGGAAGAGTCAGAGCTTGCAGTGACAAAACCACTGCGATGCAAATCATTTAACACCAGAGTAGCTGAGACGTACAGACAATGTACTGAGAGAGGTGACTTGGCTCCCTGGGGTTGGGTCTCTATTTGAAAGCCTTCCTTCTGAATACAGCTTGCAGGGAATGAAATGACTGTTTTGAAGAAAGGTAGAGATCATGGCTCTCTTCAAGCATAACCCACAATCTTCCTGGTGGAAGAACTTTCATGGTAAGTTCACTACAAGTTTTAGCTTTAAACAGACTGTCAAAAAGGCTTCTGAAAGCAAAATGGTTTTCTATTCTTCTTGGTATTCTTCCTCACTACAGAACTCTTCACACCTTTGTCAAGAACAGCCAGACACACCACAGCCATTCTTTTGCATAGAAACAAAAGTACAGAAGATTAATTGGCCACCTTCAGGCACCAAAAGAGATGAGCATTTGAAATAAACATAAGGGTAAGAAAATGAGAAGTAATTAACCTTTCTGGCTCATCTGTCTCCCTGTGCTTGCAACCTGGCATGCAGCTTTGTCACATCAATGAGAAAATATCTGATACAGGTACTGGTACTTTCATCAGCCCAGCACTCTTCAGTGTTCCCTACAAGATGAAAATAAAGCATATTCCTCCTTCTGAACCATCACCAGCATGGAGGTGAGAATAGAGACTCTATTTCCAAAAGGCAAAAACCATTAAAAGATGAATTCTATATTAAAGAAAAAGCTTCTGTGTCACATGTAAGTAACTGGTACAGGTGTGTATCATTGAAAAGTGTTCTGCAATAGCCATTTTTGGACCAATATCCTCTATATGAGGTGTGTATATCTATATACAGCATGTTTGGCAATGGGAAACTCAGCTTTTTATCCCAACAATCACCTGAGGTTTTTAACTCTAAATCAGTCATAAACTGGCTGATTCACTGTAGGAATGGATTACATCACCAAAAGAGAGTTTTGGGTGGAAATGTGATGAAGAATTATTCAGGAACAGGCTTGCAATGAAAACTAAGTGAGGCCGCTATTGTTTAAATCACAGAAGAAGAAGGAAAAACAAACAAAAAAACCCCCAAAAAACAAACAAACAAACCCCACAAAAAAACCAAAAGAAGAAAATTCTGTATTTTTCTGAGCATAATATGAAGATGCAGTCCTATTGTATAATCCTCTCGCTTACCAATCTTGCACTTTATTTTTCCATGATGTCAACAGACGACTCAGTTCAAGAGAAACTACTTACATGTGGCCAATGCTTGTTCTAACTAAAAATACAAGAAAAAAAAAGAAAAGCAACAAACTTCTCATGTCACATTGCTGTGCTGAGAGTACAGTCCACTGCACAAGTTCCATACAAACAGCCAAAGAATTTCTCAGCTAGTTACTGTCATCTTCAGTACACAGGCTGGGGAGGCACATCCACAGCTGGACAAGCAACCACTCGGACATTCAGCAAAAGGAACAGGACAGCAGAGTTGGCTGGGATAATTAGCAGCTGTGAGTTAAGGCCACAAACTTCCTAGCACAGCAGTTTTCTTGGAAAAGAAATTCGAAGAGAAACCTGGGAATGCTGCACAGCCCTCCAGTCCCCTAACAAGCAAGGACTAAATTTCTAACAACTGAACTGAAATTCACTTGTCTAAATTATTTTAAACTCTACTCCTATTGTACTGAGAGGGAAGTAGAACCTCCTATGGGTGTTTTCAGAGTTCACAACAGAGAAGAATCCTTTTTACTTTAGTATCCTTTTTATCTTAGATAACAATGACATTGTGAAGTGCATGCAGTGATGAAGACCATAGAATTTCACGTACATCCAGACTCCTTCCTCTTTCACTCCCACCCGCTTCCCCCACCACTCCCCAGAGTGACAATCTTTTTCAATTTGTCATATGAAAGCCTGTCAAATGAAAATTTATTCTCCATCACCGTATAATCTCCACTGATGAATGATCAGGAATCTCTACCAATTTACACAGATAAAGACTTCAGAAAAATACAAGAGCTTTTCAAACTAACAAAGACTTGACTGATTTGAGTTGCACATAATCTCTAGTCATCTCGAGCTTTGGTTTTCCTGTATAAAACGAGACAGTGATGCTCTCCTGGAGAGCACAGCCACTCATCTCGCATGTCTCGTTCCCTTCCTGCATCACATACACAAGGGGAAGATCAATGCTGTGCCCGCAGTGCAAAAACAACTAGTGACAGCAAGACTGCCAAGCTTTAAAGAGAACCTTGGCAGTACAATTTCTACTAAAAAAAAGCCAATTTTTTTTGTTGTTTTTGCTATAGGTCAGTAGTTTGAACTCTGTCCAAGTCAACACCGCACAAAGGTTGTTACCTGATGCCTGATCTTGACGTGCTAAACTATCTCAGCTCTTGACAGCAGAATCTCACCAACTTCACTCTCTAGGGGCTACTGTGACATGTCTGGAAGGGGGGATGGCGTTAGCTGCTCTGAGCACAAGCCCACAGAAAAACACCCTCATTAGAACTGTCACCTTTCTACCCAGCTCTCCACAGAGGAGCTAAAGACTCCAGCAAGCAAGTGACCTCATCTCTCCTGCAGCAATTCCCCGAGGACTGAGGCAGCTCATGGACAAAACTTGGAGATTACAACCTGTATCTGGATTTGCAGGTTACAATTTTCCCTTTGGTTAATCAAGACCATTTTACATAAGGCAATAAAAACTAATAAAGCAAAAAATTAACAAGTAACACCTTCTAAGTAAAAGGAAATAGGGCTAGTGGACCTAATAATTGTGAAGAACACATCAGATTTTGTTGTTGCAAGTGAGAACAGGAGTTTCCATTAAACCAACAGAAGTGTGCAAAAGGCAAGAATCCCAAGTCTGATGGAGTTGAAACATTTAAGCTTCTGTTAATATACTGCTAATATTTTTGGATATATGACATCCAATAGAAGCAATTTCACCCTAACATCTCTAACAATCTAATTAATCCCTGAAAAGATTCACATATTTTACAAGGTTTGTTTACCCCAATGTTTCATTCAGGTCCACTGCTCCAACTCCAGATTTTAATAAAACATAAATACTATTCTCAGCTCGAAAAAAACCCCAAACAACCAAACCACGTTCAATATTGTTCCATTTACAGGTTACAGCTTTAGCACCATAAAGCCCCACGCAATTAGAGATGGGAACTGCCCAATAAGCAGCAGTGCTGGCATCTCTCTCTGGAAGGTCCCCAGATACGTGATTTACAATCTGTAACATTTTTATAGATCATAAGGCTGGTTTACATCGCTTTTATGAGATGTTTTAAAATTTATAAGTTTTCATTTTCCCCTCCCTTGGAGTCCAGTTATTAGGGAAGAAAGGCTTTATAGGTAGCAGGGAAGAAGAAAATGATCAGATTAAAAAAACAAACAGAAAAAAATCTGGAGAATATTTCAACTCCTTCATTCTATAAAAGAATGGGGAATAAACTAGTTCGGTAGGACAGTGCTTAATCTTTCAAGATATATTTGGACACTTCTGAATCCATGTAAAGCCTATGTTATAGAATATGACATCAAAATTATAATTTACTCTAAGTACACAGTTCGAAAAAAAACAACTTTAGAACAAATATTTGATTTAACAAAGAGGTTTGAATTGGTAAGCAAAAGTTTATGGAGAGTTAGAAATTTCACAAAAAAGTCAAACCCCTAGCATCATAAATTTTAATGCCGTAAATTACTACTCACTTCTGCTATCATGCAGAAGAAAATTTTGACTTAGCAATAAAAACCCCACACACGAACTTAAAATATCTTTGTTCCAATATTTAGAATGGTTTCTCTCTAATTCTCCTCTTTCTTTTGTATTTAAAATACTTGAACTAAGTGGCTAAGGTTATTTACAGGGAAGAGAGGACAAATACCAATGAAGAACATCAAATAAATATACTTTATACAGCTTAATAAGAATAAAGTGCAACTACAGAGATTCAACTCTGATCAAATCAGCTCTAAGCTACACGGATAGATTAGGATCTATGACTTAATCATACATTTTCCTCAGAGGGCTTTAGAATTTTTTTAAATAAATATTTTACTATTAATAACATGTAGTCTCCAGATCATTTTAAGATACTTACCTTGAAGAATGACTCTTTATAGTTGAAAATTATGCTTTTATCATATTAACTTCCTTGTTTTTTAAAATCTTATCAACCTTTTTCTCACTAAGGTATTCACCTCTGTTTTGTACAGCATTCATCTCTATCTTTTAAAAGACCAGTTGAACAAGTGTAAGGAAAATAAAAGTATCTTGTTTTTAAATAGGTGAAATAGCACTTACTGTAATTGTTATCTTAAAAA
>VZTE01004149.1:54488-72546 GCA_013397775.1 Eulacestoma nigropectus
AAAAAAAAAAACAGAAGCCAAATGTCTGATAAATATATGTAACAACCACTGTTTAAAAAAAAAGAAATCCAATAAACAAAAACCAAAAAAAAAACCAACAAAGGAAGCATACAAAGGTCCTGACGTACCCAGGTAAGCAACAAGTATGCTGAAAAGAATCATTGCAAAGCCCAAATATTTACAAGGTAGTCAAACACAGCTTTCCACTCACATGGAAACTGAGCAGTAAAGAGCAGACATAGAACAGATGACAGTGACAGCTTTATTTAGAAATTCAAGGGTTGTTTTCCAAACAAGTCTCTGTCTCAGTTTCATTAATCCATAGGTCAACCAAAGTAGCTTGGCAAAGGTACTTCAAGCCAATATCTGCACCTTTTGGCTCAAAAAAAGTAGCTCTTCTCTCTTCAGTTCCTATTACCAGCAGATTCAAGAGAGAAAAGGGGGAGAAAGATAGAGATAACTTTTGAGTTGAGTTAGGGCAAAGCTCAAAATTTCAGTTTTGGCTGCAAAAGCCCAGTAGTACTTGCTCATTTCCCCACCCTCCTTTATCACCCTTCTTACTACCTGTCTCTCCCTTTCTCAGAAAGCTTCACAAGGACTCTTAGACAAACATTAAGCCCATGTGGCTCCTCTTTATTTCATACAAGGTCATGATTTTGCTCAGCAGCTGGACAAATACCACATGGACTATCCTGGAAGGCATTATGCATGAGGATTTCAATCTATCAGAATATGTCTCATTCAGTTTAAAGAACAGAAATAGGTTTTAAGCACATAAACCTGTAAAATCATTACCAAAAGGCCCAATTTCTATTGTTTACATTCCTTGACCAAAGATGACAATCACATTTCACAGGTTATTCACTGCCTTATGGAGAGACATTAATACAATTTTAATAGTCACACACTCAGATATCAGCATGTTCTGTTTGAAGCACAGTAAACACTCTTCAGAACTTTAGTCTAAGTGCATAATTTTTTGCAAAGCCAGGGTCTTCCACAGCAATTGCTGAGGGACCACATAAATATAAACACAACTCTGGTAGTACCCAAAAAAATCCTTGGACCAGATCAACCAGCACACTTCAGTATTGGGTTGGGTCCTTTCCACAGTTCCTGTCAGATCTGTCATGGCTGAAAACCTGTAATTATCAATTCCTCAGTATTCACTCCTCAAGAGCATAGGAGTTAAGCGCTGCACTCCGCTTCCAACACTCTTATCCAAGACTTGAAGTGTTGCACATAAAGCACCAACTCTAAGTACAGTTGCAAGTACTCAGAACATGTCAGTTCACAGCATGTAACAGCTGGATGTTTTACATTCAACTCTGTTCAACTCATGNGGGAGAGGGGAGGGCAAGCAGGAGCCCAGGCCGGGCCCGGGCCCGGGCCGGGCCCGGAGGCCGCCCGGGGCTCGGAGGCCCCCGCTTCTCCCTCAGGAGACCGGGAACCAGAGAGGAACTTCCCGCCCTTGCACGGGGTTTAAATATGTAAAATTCACAAAAGCGCATTGGCTTAAAAGCTTGTCAATCAACTCAGTTTCAACCCATGACATCACACACTCAGATATCAGCATGTTCTGTTTGAAGCACAGTAAACACTCTTCAGAACTTTAGTCTAAGTGCATAATTCTTTGCAAAGCCAGGGTCTTCCACAGCAATTGCTGAGGGACCACATAAATATAAACACAACTCTGGTAGTACCCAAAAAAATCCTTGGACCAGATCAACCAGCACACTTCAGTATTGGGTTGGGTCCTTTCCACAGTTCCTGTCAGATCTGTCATGGCTGAAAACCTGTAATTATCAATTCCTCAGTATTCACTCCTCAAGAGCATAGGAGTTAAGCGCTGCACTCCGCTTCCAACACTCTTATCCAAGACTTGAAGTGTTGCACATAAAGCACCAACTCTAAGTACAGTTGCAAGTACTCAGAACATGTCAGTTCACAGCATGTAACAGCTGGATGTTTTACATTCAACTCTGTTCAACTCATGAGTACTTTATCAAACAATTCAGCATCCAAGGCTCCAGCACTCCAAAACATTTGTAATCTGCCTCATGTATTGTTCCATGAAACAATAAAGAGCTCAATATCTCTCCCACTGCTTTATGAGAAGGTTAGCCTTTCTCTCCCTTGAATAATACATCAGCACCACTGGAATGCTTATTCCTTGAGTTGCTTCCAAAAAAGTTTAAAAACTCCTTCTCCTCAACCCAGTCCACTACAAAATAAGTAGTAAATCATCTTTATTATAAATGTAGACTATTTTTCCAGCTACATTTTCCTTCCAAAGAACAATATTGTTTTGCTCATGGTTTAACTAACATCAAAGAATCACAGAATTCCATGTCCTCCCTGGGCAGTTGATCCAGTGCTCTGCCACCCTTAAGGTAAAGCAGCTCTTCCTCATGTCATTCAACATCAAATGCCAAAAGGATTCTCCCCCCTCCATCTAGTTCCATGTAAACCGACACACAGTTTAAATAGAGAAGAGTTGTAAAAAGTTGGTACCAACAACACCAAACTTTGAAGTAACCTAGAAAAAAACTTTTGAAGCAGAGCTTTTATTTCTTCAGGTAATGTTGTTCAGTTGTTCTGAAATTAATTTAGCGAGATGATCAAACAAAAACCTTAATTAAATTATTCTGTCTATATGAATCAGGTGTTGTGATCCACTTACAACTTTAAGAAAACACACCTTCTAAAATTTACTTTTCTGGAAGCAAGAGTAGATCTTCACTGTTCTGGTGGTTTAAAGGGGCAAGGTGAGGGGTGATAAATGAGGGTGGATAAATGAGTTCTGTAAGTAGGAAAACTAGGCAGAGTGATTTCCAATGGATTTGTGTCTTAACAGGAGCCAATTCTGGAATCTAAAGCATAAACTATTTCAGGAAATACAAGGGCTCCCATGGCCAAGAAGCAAACAAGACTGCTCCCCTGCCTAGAAATTCTGTTGTGGTAAAACCAGGGAAGCGCCTGCTCCAAGCACGGGGCCTCCTTCACAGCACGGAATCCTAAGAGGATCTCCCCAAAACAGCCCTCTCTTCTTTGATTTAGCTCTCCTGCCAAGTTCAGCTGAAATTAAACCAGATTACAAGAGAAGAGGAAATACACATGTAAGTACAAGCAGATTTCCCTTGGAAAAAAAGATACAATTGCAAAAGTAATATGAAACTTTTCTGTTAGCTAAATTAGCATAAATCACAGTATGTGTTTCTCGTTTATAATTACCTTATGTCATGTATGCTACAAGTTCTCAAAGTCATCTTAAATTTCATGTTTCTGTAACTGTGTATGTATGCTTAAACATAAAGATCCCTGATTATATGCACATACAAAAGCCAAAATGAGTTATACTATTCCCCCTTTTGGCTATTTGGCTTTATTCAACCTCTGATAAAATAGAACCCTGAAAACACTCTGAGTCATCCAGTTCTCATGCAAGAAAAAGTTTTCATTAAAAAAAAATAAAATCCAGAAAGAACCCTTTTAAATAAATTAATTCAGATTGAATAAATGTACCCAGGAATCACTACTCCCTGGTTTATTCCTTAATATTTGGTAACATCCTATGTTAGGAGACAAAAAATAATTTTATTTCTGCATAAAAAGTGCATCATTTATGAAAAGACTTTATTGTAACTTCTGGTGAGGATACATAGTTTCATATTTCAACTGACAGTGCTTTCATCTAGTGCTCCTTTCACAGTCTTCCTGCTATTTTAAGATACAAAAGACCTACAAAAACTGCTAATATCATGGGTATATGTGATTTTTCCAGTATGTTAGATCCCTGTTTCTCCTACAACAAATAGCTCTTGATCACTGCAAAAGGTATAGCCCAGTCCCACAGCAAAAGGACACCAGGCATGCCAAACCCTAAAAAACTTTGGCATGCTCTCAAACTAGAAACAGCACACAAAAATCACAATTCATCTTTGTGAATAAATAGTGGCAGGAAAGGAGAAATGGCACGCTATCCCCCACAGTCACAATGGCACAACAAGCTCTCAGGAAAAAAAAAATACATCACCCAGGAGACAGATTAAAAAGAATCCATAAAATGTGATGAAGAGTAAAATTGGAACAGTAGAAGGGAAGATGAAAGCGATACACTCACATAACCTTAATTACTGAGTTTGGGGCTTGCCTCACCCTCCTCCGCCATCTGCATTTGCTTAATCTTATGGAATTCAAACTATCCCTTTCCTTAAACATTCTTTTAAACACAGTCCTAAAAGTGGCACTCAGATTAATCTTCGTTATTAAGAACATGACGCGTGCAATGCAAGTTGCTAAAGCTGCCCCATTTTGCACCAGAGGACTGGAGTACAGACTGGGACCTGGGGGTTCATTATCAGGGGCTAGAGTTGTTCTCCTTCACTTTCTTAGTCTAGAAAATATACAAACATTTCTATGCAAAGTGGAAGCCCCCTGTGGGAAATGCTGAAAGCAGTATAACCACCCCACCCCCAACCACTTACACAGTTGGCATTTACCTTGCTCCTGAAAGAGCTGAGAGATGTTTAAGTCTCATCAAAGAAGAGATTAAAAGATGTTTCTCCCATCTCAGGGAAGTGCCCTACATGTTTCACTGACTACTGTCTAACGGAGTAGTGCTGTCATAATCATCCCTTGTCCTTTCTGATCAGTGAGAAAGGCAAGATTTTCATTTATTCTTTTTAAAATACTAAAATCCAAGTATAAATAGTTTTATTCAAATCAGAAGCACTCCTAATCCTTTAAGGTCGTCTCAATAGACAGTTCACACTTCTCCATCCCTCAACTTCAGTCCAAAAAACATCCTCCTTTTAAAAAATAATTAATTAATTCCCATGCTTTATCTACACTAACAAGTAACTTAAGACAGTGTGAGGAGATCTTGCACTCTAAGCAGTGAACCAGCTGCTGCTGATCACCAAGTGCTCCCAGAAGAGGATTACAGGGCTTTACTTGGGACTAGCACTGATCCAGTGCTGTGGGCTAACTGCCCCTTATCAGCTTTAGGAGCACTCCTGGAGAGCATCTTCCTGTTGAATTTAATTTGAAAAAGCCTGGTTTGTGAAGTCTGAAATTGCTTCATGACACAAATCAAAAGGTACTAACTGGAGCAGGGACCAGTTTCAAAATTAGCCTAGTGATTAAAGCTCACATCTACACACCCACACACTCAAGTCCCTATTGTGATATCATCTCTTTTTTTGGTGAAGGTCTCCCCAAGAAAACAAGCAGAGTATCTCCACCTGCACTAGTACAAGAAATAAAACAATCTCACAGCTTTCACCTGTGCTGAGAAGTACAAAGGAGAAGCTCAGTCCCAGCTGGTCCAAAGGCCGGTGCAACACAGCCCCTAACACACTCCACCTGGCTCTTCACTGCATGAGCCATGTCTCACCTTCTAAAGCATAAAATCAGTCCAAGATGAACTTGCAAAAAGCTATTATGTCAAGAGCTCAAACTTCTTCGGAGGTATACTGCTATCAGTCTTTGCATCATAAACATCAGCTTTCACACACAGGCCTCAGCTTTTAAGATCTCTACAAAAAGTCACTAACCAATCTCAGCTTGATTTGAGAAAAAAAACCTTTTTTTTTTTTTTCCTAGAAGGCTAAAGCAATAAGCTTACACCTTCAGCTTAAGACTAAAACTATGAACATACTCAGTCTTAAAAGTACTAAGACTGTTATGGATAAACCTTAAAAAATCTTTGCAAGAGCTCCTCTATCAACACAGATATATGGCTGACTCATTAGGTGTAAGAAGTCTGATGAAATTACTTTAAAAAGTAAGATTTAACTTTGAATTTTAATCAAAAATTATTAATTTTAAAACTACTTGGCACAGCATGTAGGAAAAACAAAATACTTGTTTATTCAAGCATGTTATGCCTCAGCTTCTGGACAAGACACAGCTTCTGGGAGCTCAAACCTCTTGTGCTGAAGTATATCCAAAACTCCATTGTTAATATACTGCCCTAGCTGGGCTGTGGAATGCCTGGGTGATACCTGATGCTTACCCCTGAAATTTTGCATAAATCCATGACGGAAGATGTTAAGTCATGGAAATCGAGAGTGAAGAAGTGAAGAGAGAAAGCAGAAATCTCTAACCCACCTTACAATGTTTGAACAATTGCATCCTCCCCGCGCCCTTACTTGAGGCAGTAAGAAGAAACCCCTGGCTCAGACTGGATTTCAACTAGCTGACTTTGTTTCTCCTCGTTTTAGGGCTAGAGGAGACACCTCAATTTCTGCTCTGGGTGTGAAGTGGAAATGGGTATTTCACTGGGAGCTGAAGGCTTGGCTAGAGTTCCCAAGGGCAGCCTGCAAACCACTCACCATTAGTTTAATTATTCCCCTTTCTCCCTTCCCAGAGCTACTTAAGGTTGGATTTCAAGGGCAGTAAACTTGTCTAATAGAAAAACAAAACTCTTCCTAACAGGCAGCTATAGTAACCACCCCTGACAATTGCACACATCACTCCTTCCACCCTTCAGGAGAGATGTGTTTTTGGGAGGTAAAGCAACCCATTCTACCACACCAGAGACAGGTAACAGCAGTATAAACTCTCATTATTAGTGACACTCCAGATAAGAGCTTTCAGAGATGACAGTGATGAAAGTTGATGGTTGATAAATCAATACTGCATATGAATAGTAAGAAATAAAGCAATCAATGGATTACAATTATGTATATACCCCATCAAGACACGAATCAGTCATTCAAAGTGGGAGCTAAAATAAAAACCTCTCTCTAGATGAGCTAGTGGGATCAACAGTAATCCTTCACAGCGGGAAACATGCACCCTACAGCACTTCACAGAGCTCAAAGAATACAATCTAAGAGTTCATTTACACACTGGTAGTTTAGGAACACTGAGCTGCCTTTCAGCTGATAGATATCTCACAGGTTTTGCAGCCTCTGAAATAAATCCTTGTAATTTAAAGTGTGCCATTAGCATTCACAAAAGGTGAAACAGTCCCCTCAAACAAAAGCAAACTATATCCCTGAACAGCTAATCAGAAGCCTCTGCAATAAGTTAATGAAAAGAAACTTCTGTTTACTAACAGCTAGCAATTAAAGCCCAGAGCATACACCTTGTTTCATTTCAAACCCTTGTAATTTGAATGAAAAGTCTCTAGAAGAAGCAGAATAAAAATGAAGCGTCTGTTAAAAAGTGAGAGAGCTGTACCTAATTATAAACCACAATAAGATTCAGCTAGTGCTTTAAAAATATTTGGTCTTAGTTTCCTAATACTAGAGCTTAGCAGTTGCATAGCCAAGCTTTTCCAACCATCCTCCTAACTATATATCCTCTCGTTTTCCAAAGGGGATATTGTTATAGAAAGAGAACCATGAATATCAATGTATTGTCTTGCAATTTATATTTGTTTCTTACATCCATAGTACCAGCAAGAGTTAGATTTCGCTCCTTGCCTTTTTTTACACCCACTTTTCACAGGTGCAAAATGTCTCATAAAACGAGCAGGACAGAAGGAATCCATAGAGTACAGGGTGTAATATCTGCCACCCAGCACAAAAACAGATAAACAAATCCAAAGTAGTTTCTAGTATAACATCCTTCAAAATCTGTCCCATGCACTAGAATTCCATAAAACACACAAAAATCTTGATCTCATTGTAGTTTAATAACAAGTAAGAGCCAATGTAAAAGCCAAGCCACATTAAATCAATCCATATGAAAATCTAGTGAATCTTACTTTAAAATATTACATGCAATTACTGGACATGCAATAGCCTTGCCTTTTTGCAGGCACAACAGTTACCTGTCCATGGTCTCCAGACAGACACCCAACACACTTAAATACCAGGTAAGTATCAATCTCCTGCCCAAAGGGGCTAGCTCTGAAACATGGATACAATCTTCTAATTTAGGCTTAACTCTTTCCAGCCCAGATACTTCCTACACATCAATCTTCTCACCCTGAGACAGTCCTGGAAAGGATTCACGCCTTACCCTAGCTCACAAATACAAACCAAGCCTCCTAACATAGACAAAAAAATGTATGCTCACAATAAGCAAAAGTGACCCAAAACAAAGCAAATAAGCAACTCTTATTTGCTACCCACAGAGATGAACTATACCATCGACTTCTAAAATGCAGAAATCTGACCTGAGAGCTGTTGTTTGAAGGAAGAAAGGCAGGCAGACAACCACATCTCTGGAGCACCCTCAATGTTCTGCTGCAGCAAGGCCACCTCTACCCCAGGTGTTGCCAGTTCCCTTCCCCAGGTGTTGCCAGTTCCCTTCCCCAGGTGTTGCCAGTTCCCTTCCCCAGGTGTTGCCAGTTCCCTTCCCCAGGCTCCCTCACAGCTGCCTCTCCTTGCTGCTTGATGAGCCCACACCAGCTCTGCACGTGGAGATCCCTGCCAACTCCCAAATGCCCTCCATTCCTGCCCTGTCTATGGCAGAGGTAAAGCTGCCAGAAATCCTGGAACAAAACGCTGCTGGATTCAAGGTATCAGCAAAAAGAATTTAACCCTGGGCTTGACCTGGCCGCTGTTGCAGTCAGTGCTAACTCTCCCAGTTGATTTCAGCGCAACAAGGTCAGTTTTCCTGCTGGGGAGCTGCAATATTCCACAGTGTTCACAAAGGAGAGTGGCAGGAGAAAATAGGCAGGTTTCTATCCTACGGTGATGGGAGCAATCAGTCTTTACACTACCAGATAGACAGTTCAACCAGAAGAACTGCTGTCAATGCAAAAATCTCTCCTCAACAGAAGAAAAGATCTTTCTTTAGCCCAAAAAGCTGAGTATCCGTATCTCTAAGAGAGGCAGAACTGCAGAAGTTTTGTTACTCACCTTGCTAAAGCTTGATCAAAGCTACCTTTTCCTTCAAGAAGTCACATTCTCCTTAGTCACTGAATCAAAATAATGTACAGAAACACAATAACCACTCATTTACTTTATAGCTTTCCTATAAAATTTCTGTAAAATATTTCTGGTGGTTTTCCTAAACACCATTTTTTCCCCAGTACTAGGTTTTAAAGATTTAAGATAATGGAACTTTCACAAAGGGATGGAAGCTCAACCCATAAGTATCTGCACAAGATTAAAGTCTTGATAAACTGATGATGCCAAACAAACACAGGCAATTTTTTGTCCTCCACATCTGAAAGCTCAGATACTTGAGTCTGTCCGATTCAATAAACATGGTCCATTAGATGACGGAGAAAATGAATCCTGCTACATGAAGTAATATAAAAAATTCATGTGAGATGCTGGATTTCATCTCAAAAACACGGCCCTTTTCCAGGAGGAAGTAGTAAAAAGTAACACTATTTGCTTTAGCACAACAGATACTTCGTCTGGGTATGCTATTTGTGATACGTAGCCAGATTTTACTCTGACTCTAAAAATTGAAACCTTTACTGTTCTGTCTTCTTATCTGCACAAACTAACATACCCATAAGCATACATAATTTAGTAGTTGTGTCAAGAGATTCTGAAAATAATAAGAAAAAATAATCAGTGTTTTATTTAATAAATAATAAATATATGGGTAAAAGTTCGCTTCATGCAGAGTGAGCTTGAGAAAGAAAGGATGCAGTGGCTGCATTCATCAGCAGTCCAGGGTGACATTAGAAGTTCCAGGCATGAAGGGAGTATTAATTTCTTCTTCACTGGGTAGATATGTAAGTAAAGTCACAGTTCTCTGGCTCAAGAAGTTCTGCATCTTTGAACCAGACAACACTACCAAACCCCTCAAGAGTTATATAAGCACTGCTCTCCCATTTCATAGAAGGAAAAAATGTATTAAGACTAAGAAAAAAGACATTTTAAAAAATTTAAAAATAGACATGCTTCGAAGGGGCCTAACACCAAAAACTGGGTTAAAGGAGTGCAAAGAGAGGTAGAGTGAGGAAAAGTGGGTCAGGGCAATGAAGAATGAAACCTGGTTCCCAGCTATGACCTCCCTGTAAGCACCTGGCAACTCCTTTAGAAACTTCTGTTGGGAGTTCCTTATCTGTAGGAAAATTGTCTCCTCTCTGAAGGTACAAGAAGGTCAATTCATGTACATTTGTTAAATGTGCTGGGGCATTTATAGTGCAGTGCCACAAAATAAGTAGCTTTATAAGAAACTTTGATGCAATCATGACAATTATGCTGTTTTATTAGTACTATACAACATTTACCCAAATTAGGGTATAAATCCCTCATGGTGTAATTTAGAAACTCTCTCTGATGCTAAAAGCTCACAGTCTAAAACTTTGATCCAATGCACATTTAGAACATGCATTCTAGAGCCTGCACCAACATCCACAAAAAGAGAATGAAAGTATCTCATTTTCCTCCTTTCACTGACCTTTCTCTTTTCTTCACCTGAACTTCAGCAGAACCAATGTCTTGTAAAATCAGAGCCAGTTCTCATAACCACAGATTTCATTGCTCAGACAGCAATAACACGCTAACATAAATCATTCTAATTGTTCACCATAATAAATACTTTAAATGAATTCTTCATAGACACCATTACTTTTTAAAAACAATTTATGTAAATCATATACAATGACAAAGAAAAATATATTTAAGACTTGAAATTGTACTGCTTGCACATCAGGCATCTGGACCCCAGCAACTGGATTATTGCCTACTCTGCCTGATATTCATCACTATCTGTGCTCCACAGAGATGCAAGACAGCGAATACTTTCCCTAGATTTGAGGCAGTAAGATGAAGGAGGGAGATAGAAAGAAGAGGAGAACTATACTTGAAATTTTATGGGTTGTATCACTGCATCAAATACTCTTTACCCCTCCCAGGCTGTTCCCTCCTATACATGAACAACCTCTTCCTCCTTTCCCAAGGAGTGTACACAGGAACCCTCCTCAGCTCATCAGCATCTCCAGGTGACATGGAGAGTGCCCATCATTATCCACCTGAAACACTATATACAAATAGTTTATTTAACCCACCTGCTATGAAACATCCTTAATAGGAAAGTTTGTATTTCAAAGACTGTCTTCTAATAAGCAGAAAAAACTTTAATGATTCAAATTTGATTTGGCACTCACTACATCAATGGTGCAGTGCACTTAGGGGTCTGAGGCCTAAGAATGCAAGATTAAACACAAGCCATAAGAGCTTTTTTACCATAAATGCCATCAAAACCTCTAAATTTGCAGACTGTTTTAAAATGCACCCTCTTTTCTAGCTGCAAATAGCAAAGTCCTGATATGGTTGCCAAGAAACCAGTACTTGCAATTCACAGAGTTCACGTTTGAGAGATACATGCACTCACAAACATTTACAAAAGCAAAACTGAAGCAAACCAGAAAATGTGGTACAAATTCCTCTTATGATTTCTCAGTATCACCCTAAAACAAAGCACACATCCCAAACCTCCCATCCTCAGACTACTATGCTATCAAAGAAATGGACTTTGGTCCAGCTGCTTCCCTGAAATATGGAATTGCCTCCCCAAGTACTGTGCCACACCCAGCCTTGATGGGTTTCACTGACATCTCCTCATGAATTATAGCGCGGTCACTGGGGTCCTCACCAACATCAAGCTCTTCTGACTCATCGTCCCACTTTGTGGATTACTGCACTAGTTCACTGATTAAATCCAGAGTTAATCATGATTATTGTGCTGTAAAGCACCTTGGGAGACGTGACATGAAAAGTACTAAAAAATGCAGTTGAATTTGATTACACTGTATCTTCTCAAACCCATTTATATGTTAAAGACTGTCTTTTATTACATTCACTGTTATGTTTCGTACAAACTCCAGTCTCAATCCAATCTTCCTGTGCCATTTTTAATTATTAATATTGCTGTTTGCAACCAGAGGTTTGACAAGGTTGAGCCCTGTTTGTGCTAGGCCCTGTACAGACATAAAGCAAATGGCATTTCCCAGTAAAGATGATTCACAAGGCATAACAGCCAATAAAACACAAGAAAGACAAGATGAAACAACTGTTTGAGAAACAGAAAGCTGGAAAGAAACCCACGGGTAAATTACAAACTATCCATGTAACTATTTTATACAAAATTGGTCACTGCTTTTTAAATTCCCCAAAATATATGTATTCACCAACTTCAGTCAAGCAATGCCGGTTTATTTTACATATTCATTCATTTTAGGTGATTAAGAATAAATAAAATGTGTAGTTGGAAAAGTTACAGGTAGTTCGGAAAATCCAAATCTAAAGATTTAAGATTTCTGCAATTCACTAGAACACTGCTGTGTTTATAGTAGTGCAATGAGTAGAATCCCATTGCAACAGAATACAGCCCATACCCTGTGATAGTTTTCTGTTGTTGGGATTCCATAGAAAAATTCTTCACAAAAGGACATCCTAAGATGCTTCTTCACAGTTCAACTGTTCTGGAGGTACTCTGGAGTTTATTAGGTGATCCTTTGCTGTACTTACTCACTCAAACAGATGTGCTTCATCACTTCACCTTTTTTTTAAATTATTATTTTTTCCAATTTTTCATTTCTTTTCAATTTTGCCCAGCAGTGGTGTCATTGTAGAGGTACAAAAATGAAGAAAGCAGTTACTGAGCCAGAAAGGTAAATGTCTGCGAAACACAAATGGCAAAACTGAAAATCTTTCAGGAATGAACAGCAATTCAGAAAGGCTACGAGGCTTCAGAAATGGTGTGATATACCAAAGTTTTCTTAAGGTGCTTTTCAACACAGTCTCGAAAGAATGAGATCAGATGACCTTCCTCCCTATGAACAAAAAGCTTTTCCAAGAGGAGTAGATATCAATAAAGACTGCTGCATATGCAACATTAGATGATGAAACTTCCTTTCCAATACCCATTTGCAAAGAAAGAAAGACCAAGACTTGGTATAGCAAACCAAGTAATCTAGACAGAGATTTAGAAACATATCCAAGTATAAATTTACATTTTCCCTTTGGGAAATGTTACTTTGTTTAATAGAGAAGAAAACAAGAACTAGGAAAAAGTCAGGCTCACGGCACAACTTTGGCCTATTTCAGTTGCATTGACTCTACGGGTTCTCATATCCTGAATCTATGCATAACATCCAATTCTTATTTAATAAAAACTCTATTTTTATTGAAAAAATAGTCCTTCTTCCATTTAAATGTCACCAGCAGCCCATTTCCTTTACCAAAAAGCCTAACTATAACCATATTATTTTAAGTTGATAGTAGCATTTACCTGCAGGGGAAAAAAAAAAAACCAAACAAAAAAACCCCACAAAAACAAAACAAAACAAAAAAAAAAACCACAAAAACAAAACAACAAAAAGCAACCATGCAGAATAGTAAGTGGTAATTTTAAAAGCATAAAATCCCATTCTTTCTTATCTGATTAGTCCTGCCCATCTTCATGTATTAAGGTTGTATACTCACAGCATTATCCTATTTGTAATCTTAAAACATACAGGGCTTTAAGACCAGCATCTCTAGATATCAGTGACAGGCAGGATTCTATCCTGCTAAGGAAGGATTATTTTCTTCCTGTTTCAGAAAGCAAGTGAGGGGGAATCATGAAATAAATTAACACTGTCTGTTAGAAGTCACTGTGACTCCCCTTGTTTTAATTTCTGTTGTTATTAAGGCTTTCATCTAAAGCATATCAGCAGAAACAGGAGAATAGAAACATGAAGTGCTACTGGAACAGGCTGATGCTGGTGAGGACTGATGACTTGGATTCATCACTTTTTAGTCACTAGACAAAGAAAGGAGGTGGAATGGGGGTAAATTGTATCGTAGTAATTAGAGGTCCAGGTTTATTAGAAAAGGCTGGTTTTATGCAGTCTAAAAGAGCACTCTGTACCACAAATCAAGAAAATATGCACACATGGAAAACAAGCAAGAAATTTTTCCATAACTTTTTATATAAATATATGAAGTACAGTCATAAAGCAAGGAGAGATAATTGTATTACTGATTTAACTACTCAGCAGCCACACGAAGAATGAAGTCAGTTTATTATTTATCTTCTCACACTGGAGTAGCATCCAAATTTTATATCATAGAATGTAATCTTTTAAATGATCAAGGTCACTCTTTAAACAGACTTTTTCTCCCCCTAGTTGTGCCCGTATCAGACTTGAAAGTATATAAAAAGAAATGTGATTTTATTCAGGAGTTCCTTAAATACTGTCAAATTTGTCACTGTTCACTATAGAGCAGACATTTGTCAAAGTGAATCAGCAACTGGCCACTTGCTGGCTAAAGAAAGCTGAGTCACTGCTTCTGATCTAACAGCAATGTCCCACATCACATTCAGAATACACATCAGCGTGTTGTTTACCAACCTAAAAAGAAAATAAGTTATTGCTGTGAGTCATGGAGGGAAGGGAAAAAACACAGAAATGAAGATGAATGTCTGGAGCCCAGAACAACCGGAAACGATAAACAAAACCCTGACACACAGAGAAGGCAGGAATTGAGTGCCAGGAAAAGACAAATACTGCTGTAGATTCAGATGTCTTTCTCTGATAACAACCACAAAGATTAGTGTTTGCTGCCAGCTAAATCACAAAGAAAAATCTTCTACTGTCCTGTACTCCAGCCTGGATTATTAGGTTGTATTGAACTGTATAATTAGGCTACCACCAAACTAAGTACAGCAAAAGTTCAACTGCACTTCATACAAATATAAATATGCTAAATTAAAGGGTTTGCTCAATGAAAATCAATAGTGATATAATCATGCATCACTTTAACATTGAAGATGACACGTTTCCTTTCCATTAAAAAACTGCAGATTTGCCATGATTAAAGAATCAAATGAAAAAATATGAACATTTCAGAGCCAGGGAAGACAGAGCAGCTCAGCTCTTGTCCTAGCAGACAGAAACTCATCACCAAGAAAATGAAGTGAGGAAGGAGGGTGTTTCCAGCATACCAACTAAAAAGTATAATCAGGAAGAGGATTAAAAGCATGCTTGTTCTGAATGATTCATGAAACATAATTTCTGCTCTTGCCCGGGTAATTAGAAGGCTTTCAACTCCAGTTCAGAGATCTGGTTTGGGGCATTTTTTATTCTCAAAATTATTCAGCTAGCAGTTTTTTCTTCCTTTCAAACATTGACATCAAGGCAAGAGATACAGAAATGCAAAATATGCTTTAATCAATTAATAAGAGTCCAAGATTTTAAGTTCCTCAATACCAGTCAAGGGACAAGAAAAACCCAGATCACTTCAGGATGAGTTCCTGAGGAAGCATCCTAAGCTACACTCCATGATACTCTTGGTTGGGAAGGAAACATATGAAAAAGGCAAACAATATGTAATTTTAAAGAACAGCTATAGGGCAAAGCATATCACATCACTCACAAGCTTTTTTTTTCAGTCTGACTTTAGTTATGAAGAAAAAATAAAAAAGCAAACAAAGCATGATCAAAACTTTACTGCTGACTCTGCTTAATTATACAACTACTTGGAAATTCATGACAACTCTCAGCACAGAAGTCTGATCTGAGTGCCTATGCTGGTAGACTACAAACATTAGGCTTATGAGACAGATCTGTTATTTTTGTGCTCTGTGATGGGCTAATTTATTAGATGCATTTGCATCTTGCATTATGTGTTAATGAATGTCTTACATAGGATAATGCACAAAAATTCTAATAAAAGATGAGGAGCTTTCAGATGTAACGTTGTCACTGGAGCCCAGAAAAACAGAAAGCTGATAAGAAAATGAATGTCACAGATCTGTTGATGAAGCATGAAAAAGCTTCCTGAATGAACTAACTCTTATCTCTTGGGAGAGCAAGAAACACTTCTTCATACAACATCGGAAGGTCTATCTTATTTTTAACTCTTCTCCAAGTTCTTTATTTTATTAAGTTTTTGTTGCTAGAGATTGTGTAAGCCTTTTTTCATAAGGTATCCACCAGTGGTTCCTTTCCAAATTCAGACTAATACTTCTTAATTCTGCAAGTCTGGCTTTAAGAAGTTCCCTCATTCATTGGTGTTACAATAAGTATTTGCATTGCTAAACAGCTCTAAAACATAATCAAACTTTTCACAAAGGTTTTGTTTTGTAAAACATGCACTGCTTTATTTTGCATAGACTGCTGAGCAACAGTCACACAGCTTAACCCTTTTACATGGTCTGGATTAAAAAATGACAGGAACATGAAATATCCTATATTCTCATCAATCACTTCAGCCACACAGTCACAGATCATTTTTCTATCATTTCTGTAGGGTTTTAGACTCCAGAAGGATTATCCATAACAACACATAAGGGGAAGAAAATTTGTCCATTCTCTAATCCTTTAAAATAATTGTTTACTCTATTCTAAAACAAGGTTGCCTGCAAATTCCATTTCCTGTAGCCTTTAGCTAACTGAGGTAAGGACAGAGGGGTTCAGAATAAGCTCCAATTTTATTTAAGTCAGAGAGCCACCAAAGGTCGCATAACTTTAATTCTTGGCTCCAGAGTATCCCTTTATTAACACTTTGTTCCTTGGAATTTGTGTATCTGTTTGTGTGTATGTGTGTCTGTGCACACACAGAGCCTTCTGACCAACCCACGTTCAGCTGGGTTACATGAAGGTTATTAATTATACTCTCTCAAAACTTTTATGGCTTCTGTTATGGTGGCAGAAGAAACAAATAATTTTAGGCAACAAAGTATAACGGTCAAGATTTAATGAAAGGTAGAAAACTCATCAGTACATTTATTTGACAACACTGTTCTTGACCTGAGCAAAATCACATCAGCAACAGGCATAAGTGTGCACACTTACTCTAGAAGTCTATAACTGAGATTATTTTTCAAGTGAAAATAACAAACTTATTTTTCTGTTTCAAAACAAGAAACAAGAGAAATATCAAGCTTTCATCCTTCCCTTCTCTCTCCCAGAACTGCATTTCTAGATATGGCAGCGTTTAGCCACCGTACAATATTCATTCCCTATTTAAGAGCAATAAAGCAGTCAGAGCTGTTTAAAAGCTGCAAGGCCTAAATGGTCTAAGGTACTTAGAGGTGTATTTTTATGACTGTCTTCCCCCTGGCTCTGGGCATTTAACAGACATGAATTGTGGTGCTGTCCAAGGCAAGGAAACGTTGTCTTCAGTTTACAGCAGGAGAACTGCGGGGCACGGAGAAATAAGTATCCTGGCCAATGTTACACATCCAGGTATCTCTGGCAGAACTGGGAGATTCTGGTTGAACTATGAAGTTCATGAGCTTAATAAATTAAGGAGACAGAATGCAAAAGCGTGTTTTCTGACTCCACAAAATGTGGTAGGTTTATACACTAGGGGATGTTTATACAAGACACTGCAGTGCAGTGGGCAGAGCCTAAAACTACCCTTACATTAGTTAGACTGGGAAAATGAAACCAACCATAAAGCTCAGTACTCTTGGATATAACCTACAGAGATGAGAGGCAGAGCAGTCTGGACTGCACTGAAATTCATTCTGCCATAGGAATCGCTCTCAGTGTCTAAGACAATTTGTTTAAATCCAACCAACCAGGTTCCACTGCAATCTCAAATAAATTTGGGGGTAGTCTTCCAGCCTGGGACACAGGAAACCAAGTTGCCACTTTCTGCTCTGTATCACACATCTTCCTGCACCTTAGGAAAGCCAGAGTCTACCTTGTGTTTCAGTTCCCCAGCTTTTAAATAAGGATGCTTTTTTGCTAAGGATAGGATTTTTCTGCCTCAGCGGCAAATTGAAATACATCATAAAAATTCAGGGAGCATTGTGGGCATCCCAGAGAAATACTACTTTGTTCTTCCACAAATGTCTCCAACTTATTCTTCTCAGTAAAACACAACTTACCACTGCACATTAAATCTTTAAATTTACTGTTATTAATCTTTTGCATTCAAAATGTAAATATATTCAATTAAACTTATGTTGGATCTCTCTTTGCGAATAATCTCTCATTTATTTTTCATATAAACAAACTTGAAGTTCTGCTTTCCCTCAGGTTACTTATTTGTAGGTTACACTGGCATACGATGATACTTCCTAGTTACAAAGGTTAGCCATGCTGACAAAATTGCCAGCAACATGCTGTGCAAAACAAATCCCAAAAAGCAAACCAAAAGAAACTCTAGTATGTTTCAGAGGAAAAAAAAAA
>VZTE01004149.1:72569-151354 GCA_013397775.1 Eulacestoma nigropectus
AAAGGTAGAACATATTATAAGTCCTATTATATAGGAACATATAATTGTCCTATAATAAGTACAACAATTCTAATTTGTGGTTGCACTGAAGTGATACCCTTGATAAATAACCAGAGATCCCTCAGCCTGTGACCTTCCTGAACTAAGGTCTCGACATTTACTTGCCCTCTCTGATGTGACAGAGCACTGATTAGCTCTTTTTGCTTCCTATGAACTACAGGGGAATGTGCCACCTTTCTTTTCCAAAGACTTCCTCTGAATGACTCTCTGGAGAGTCATTTCTCTCCCCCAATACAAACAGGAATGTCTACACTATTCCCTTCTGCTCAAAAAATTATAACCTCCACTCCCGTGTCTCTTCCACTGTGTCACTGCATTCATTATGCAGCACATCTCTAAATTCTAAGACAACAGGATGCTGATCCAAACAACTTTTGGAAAACATACTGTCTCCTCTAGCCCTTACAATAAAGCCATCAAGGAGGACAAAGAGGTAGATATTGGAAAACAAATCCTGAAAGGCGCCTCTGTTATCACAGCCAGTGAAATATATACAGGGCACAATTAATAAATCAATCAATAAATGAACAAGTACATAAAGAATAACTCAGAAACTTAGAATGGCAGATAAGAACCAAAGAATGTCCTGTTCAAATCTGTACCCCTTGGACTTTACCAGGTTCCAGTGGGATAAAAGCTTTAATATTTATAAATATTTATAAAGCCTTTATGGTACATCCTTAGAAATGCTCTTCACCTAAGCATTTAACGATAAGAAAAGCGCAAGCACAAAGAATTTGATTCTGGTATATTTAAATGAATCTACGATTAATGACTGTATAAAAACTGTGAGGAGTGAAGATTCTGTCATTTTTCATTATTTAATTTCATATATTCTTTCATTTCTTATTATTGCATTGAGATGAGTGTTTCCCTTTCTGCAGCAAATCCTTACCCTTAGGATTACACATTTGCACAATAAACACAGGATTATCTTCACCTACAGGAAATAAGGAGATCATCTCTGTGCTGCATACTCCATAAATGACTTTTTATTGTTAATACAGTCTTTGTTCCCACTGAGGCATGGAGAAAACTACAGCAATTACTGTCCTTTCTGAGTTATTTTTCCTAGTTACGGTCAATTTTTGGAAAAAACAAATGAAGTTGCAGCCTAACCTGGTGGAAAGATCTTTGCAGCCAGAAGAGCTCCGTTAACAGCTCTCATGCTTGTACTGGGGGAGCTTTAAACTCCTAGCTGGAATTATTTTTGAAGTTGATGAGCACAGCAGCCAAATAATCTGATCAGGTTTGCCTGGCTGAGTCAGTCCACATGCACTGACCATTAGGGATCGCATTATATTGAACCTACGTAACATCTCTGGGGAGATTCCTAATCCTTAGAGAAGACAAATAGCTCGGTAGGACCAGTTGAACAATGGCCAAACAATATTGATTTAAACAATGAACATCTGCAATTTGAACTTCTCTGTTTTCATAGAGACAGGTTGTATTACTTATTAACTGGGGCAAAACCAAACCACAGCAAAACCAAAATGCACTCCTGTCCTAAAACCCTGTGAGGAAGGAAAATAGAGTGATTCAGCTCTGTGATCAAACCTCTCCTCTCTCTGATCTATGCTGAGAAATGAGCACCTCACTCTCTAAAACTCACATGGATTGTGAAATCTGCAGCCTTTAAAATACTCAAAATTTAATTTGACATGGTCTTGAGCAACCTTATCTTCACTGGCCCTGCTCTGAGTAAGGGGATTGACAACAGAATCTCCAGAAATGCCTTCAAGACTAAATTATCTTATGATACCTTTTACACCTCTTAGAATTAACTCTTCACTTGGTTGTCTCATCTTAACCAAAGCATTTCAGTTTAAGTTACCGCTTGAAAATGCAACCACAGGCCCTATTATTCAATGTTTCTTTTCTTACATCTCTATTTCCATTTCTTTTAAAATAACAAAGTGACCAGGGCTGAAGTGTTTCAAATTACCACTACTCACTAATACCAAGAGAAAGCAATTTCTTAGGGCTAATTTAATGCACTTCTGAATCCTGTAATTTATTTTGATTCTGTGTTCTCTCTTCCTTTCCAGGCTCTCTGCCAAGGAAGTTAAAGAGGGTTTTTCTGGCTAGATTTCCAATATTCTTCACAGTTTTTTGTTTTGTTTTGGGGGTTTTTTTGAGGGGTGGGGGGAGGGTTGAAGTCTACAGACATAGGTGGATTCGTGGCACAGGGCCAAGCTGCAGTCATTAGTGAGGATTAAACCATGTGAAGTTGGTATTAAAGTAGAGAAAGTAGAGAAAATAAACACCTCTTACTGAGGCAAAATATACTTTGAGAACAAGGATGTAGAAATCTTCTTCTAGGGCAGATACAGGGAACAATATTTCCTAAGAAAGAAATATTTGCTTCTTCAAGAATGATCTTACAGAGAGAAATCTTCAAGAGTTCAGGAAGAGACCCAGAGAGTTTTACCTTCAAAGCTGCAACTTGTACTGGACAAGATGAAAGGTATAGGGTCATTTTTAAAAAATGGGCAGAATGGGATCTCAGCCCAAAAAGAGGGGCATGATGAATTAAAGTAACTTCCTTATCATCATCATCTGTAGAGCAATGAACACTGCAGCCCGGTCCTTGGGGCACTAGTGAGAGCATGTGGGCTCTGGAGCCAAGGCTGCCTGTCCCCAGAGGCTCCCCGCCAGAGCACTACATGCTGGGCATCAGCAGCTGCCTGCCCACTCTGTAGAGTGCAGAGCAGGCACGGACAGACACAGCAAGGGCACCACTCAAACCTCATTTTCCATGTCTAAGGTTGTCCTGGAGCACACATCTTCTACAGCTGAGCAATGACCCACAGAGGGAGGGCAAGATCAAACACTACAGCTACTGCTGATGGCTTTGTAGGTGTGCCAGCCAGGGAGGGATGGAAACCTCCATGCAAAAAGGCAAATTCTGAGCATCAAGATGACATCTGATATTCTGTGTCTACAACTGCACGTCTTTTGGTCTGTTTGCTGGCCAGAGAAACTCTTCAGAGACAATCACTGTCCATCACAGAAAGCGTATTAACCTACAAAATTCAATTACATGCCACTGGCCCACAGAAAATTTACAGGTGCTCCATTTAACCTCCACAGGATACCAGCTACAGAAACAGTGTGATCAGCAGTTTTAAAATTGGGTTTAAGTCTTCTTTACTAATACTGGATTAAGAAGGCAGTTTTTCAGTTAAAAAAAAAAAAAAGAAAAAAAAAAGACACAAAACAACAGAGAATTTCAACACTAATTATCTGACCTCACTTGTCACAGCATCAGATGCTGGATAGTAAGCTCTCTGAAAATGCTGATTCTCAGTAAGGTGCCTTAAAGGGGAAAGTGAGCTGTCACGAATCCTCATCCTTGTGTACTGAAAGCAAGAGACCAAATTTACAATTAGAACACGTCTAAGAAGGTGGATTGTCACCTGCCTAAATCTCCTGATCCAACCAAGGCTTACTCCTATTATCACCTTGCTGCTGAAAACAGAAGAGATAAATGGGAAGGACAGACCTCTCAAGCTCACATTTAGCTCAGAATGTATTAAAAAGGAATGAAGGTGATGTATGTTACTTTTTCTAGAGATGAAGATTTCTACTGATTCTAGGCCAGAGTGAGTGCAAATGCTCCTCATAGGGTCTAACACTATCTTAAGCAGAAAATATTTCTGATGAGATCTGCACTCCTTTGGTTTTGAAGTTGCCTGATCCATCCAAAGTAACTTGTTTTAATACTGATGCATTCTCTACATCCCATATACTAATGAATATAAACAGAGGAAAAACTTGGTGCAGAAAGGAAAATACAGCAGAAGGAAGAAGAGTTGTTAGAATAACGGAACTTATGACTGCTCTCTAAATGAACAAATTACATGATAAACTTTTTTTTTTTTTGCTCTATCTATCCTGAAAAGATGATATAACACCTTCTTTATTTTTTTGAGGCAGAGTAGAAGACAGTTAAAGGACGGTTCAGTGATATCTCCTTTTCAAGGTGATAAGTAGTAATACAGTGCTCTTTAAGACTTGAACATTTAAAAAATATTTAGAATAGTTAATTGCAAGTTGCTGTTAAAAAAGAATGATCACTTTAAAAAGTGAACTCTCAGTATCATCCTGTATTAGTCAAACACTGTTCTTTCAGTCCTTGATATTGATTAGTATTCCACTTGAAGGAGGAGATAATGAAGTAGATTATTTTTTCTGCAGTGCACCTGACACAATCAGAAAAGCTGACACAGAGTATTTTCCTACTTTCTAATTTGTCTGCCCCACCTATTTTCTTTTCTTTGAAGGCCACGAGGGAGAACGAATGGGAATTAAATTAAGACATTCCAGAAAATAACTGAGAATGAGGTGCATTTAAATTCTACACAAGACACAGGAGGGATGAATAGTATAAAGCAAAATTCAGATGTCGTACCCTTTGCTAACTATGAAAATATAGAGTTAAGGTAGTTAAATGGTTTTATAAGGCTTGCTAGTCAGTGTAAATGCTAATATAGTAAGACAGATGTTCCACCAAAATAACATCTTTCTCACTTTAGAGGTATTTTTCTTCTGACTACATATGCACACACAAAACCTCAGCCTGTTCACGAATCGAAGACGTCAGAATAAGCATATAAGCAATTGCGATTGTTAATTTATTCACAGAACAAAAAGCAGACAACAATCATGCACTTCCTCAGCTGGAAAGCACCTGGGGCTGGATGGCAAGGTGAGCTGCAGGACCACACAGCCTTGAAGAGGCTCAGCCTATGAATCCTTCTTTTATGTTCCTATTTATGTAGTTGCTGTCCAGCCAAGCGCTATTACATGGCCATGCACTCCTGGCTTCCCAAAACACTTGTGTATTTGGCCAGCTGCAGAGTAAAATAAGCAGCTTTGGCACCTCTAACAAGAGCCCACCATATCCCCAGCCCATTCCCCCTTGCAGCAGGGCAACAGGAGTGCGATGAGCACAACAGGACCCTTGCAGGGGCACAGGTGCACTCAGAAAAACAAACAAAAGAGCATACTGGTGTGGAGAGCATAAACCAGGAATGTGGCATACAGAAAATGCAAAGGATTAAAATGCACCGTAGTCAGCAAAACAGTCAGGGGAACACTTCACTTCTTCGTATCTTTAAGCCTTCCTAATGAGCCGAACTCTGGGCTTTGTTGACCTCAGCCCTACAGCAGAGGAGAAATTTGTTTGGTAGTGACTGTAACCGCTTGACTGCCAAACAGAAATACGGCAGGACTCCTTGGGAAAGGGAGCAGAATCCCTGCTTGCCAGCACACATTTAGGGGAACACAAACCAGAAACATAGATACATATTTGCATTTATTTCTTGACCAGTTTACATGTCTTTTGATGAACTTGCAGAGCCGCTATAATCCTGTGTTGGCTCTAGAACCCAGCATTTTTGATATGTCTAAATTGCTAAATACTAATTAGCTGGTCATAGTCTTCGAGTCAGCCAGGGTGAGAACAGCCCTCCCATCACAGGCCTTGCTTTGCTATATTAGCACAAGTACCTGCTGTAGCTCTCCATTTTTAAATTTGCTACCATTTGTGTAGTTCTAGGGATTACCCAATGTTCTCCCACACTTGGGATGTTCGAGTTTCAAATAGAGAAGACAACCCTTCCTTAGAACTCCCTTGAGCATTTAAAAGCAGTCTCCTGGCACTATTACAAGGGAAGTCTTATTTAAGTGTATTTTTAGGCTGCTAGATGTGCAGAAGACACCTTTACTTGGTAGGTATTCTGCTTCTAAACACACTGCTTGATGTGCAGTGTGACACATCAGCTTTTGAAACCTGCATGTGACACTTGTGTTTACCAGTATTTGAAGAAGCAATCCATGAGAACAAAAGCCTACCCTGAGAGTAGCTGCTTTATAGTACTAGGAAATGACTGAGAAGAACATCTGTGTGTCAAGGTTTAGGATAAAAACAGTTCTCGAGCCTGAACTGACGTGTACAATGTTATTCCCACATTAGTGTGGCGCTCAGCCCTGATGCTTTTCTTCCCACAGCAGTCTCACACAGAGTCCACTAAATCAGCAAAGCGGCAAGGAGATGGGCAGCTCCTTCCAGGCAAGGCTTGCAGGGCTTGAGAAAGACTGTGAGCATTCTCCCTTCCAGAGGCCTCTCCAAGTCTTGTCCATGTTTCACATGATACATAACGACTGTGAGGTAGAAGTAAAGAATATCCAATCTGAGCAGGGTTTTTGCCATGTCTGGGAACCATCCATAATTCCTCTCCCCAGCCTCTCCTCGCAACTCAGCTTTTCTCCTGCTGAGTTCCTGACTGTTCTGACTTCCATCCCTTTTGAGGAAGCTGAATTTCAGAAGAATTTTTTAGGTTTGGGAATTTTTAAAGTGAACTTCAAAATTTGATATTGCTGAGAATTGATAGAATCCTTTTTACCAGAAGACTAAGCAATTAACAATAGCTAACAAGACATTGTATTCTGAAGATGAATTCCTTCTTCTCCCTGTATAAAACTCAAGCATGTTTTTTTAGTTTTTTACAAAATAGTTCTCAAAATCATGCTAAATCCCAAGGACTGGATAAAAGCATAAATCGGTTTCTATTTACCTGACATTCCAAATAAATGTCAGCATACTGGAGCTGCTTAGCTATAAATAACCAACTCCAGCAAACCTTTTTTTTCTTTTGTTATCTTCAAACAATGCCCAATTGTCTTTTTCAAACTAAAGAAATTTGTCATCCTTTTTTTCAGTTTTGCCATCAATTCCTTCACTACCTTTGCCCACACCACCCACTGCATAGTCTGCAAGTGTGTGAGGTACACATTACCAACCCTAAAGCAGCCAGTGTTTGCTCCAGAGTAACAGCTGAATCACATCCTTTTCAGGTCATTTTACTTGTCAATTATCTTGCAAAACTGCACTTGCATTTTTATTCCTTCTCAAAAGCATTCACATTGTGAAGTACTACATTAATTACACATCAGGCTGCATTGAATTACTCATGTGGCTGGAACTACATTTGTGTTGTGTTACAATGTTTCAAAAGTGATCATGCTGTGTTAAGCTGTACGCTGAAAAAAAGGGACATTTCTGAGAAATGTGAAATAATTTTTAATAAAAAGTAGTTTCTTAGAAATCTGACTGTATGTTCCAGATTAACTTTTAGGTACATTAGAAAGCACACAGGAAAAGCATGGGAAATAAAAAGGAATGGAATTAAAATATTCCTTTTCTTTTAAAATTCATTCTGTAAGCTAAAAGAATATTTCGCAGAATTCACACTTTACATTTTAAATGCCTACTAAAACATTCCATTATGGATATAGTGTTGCTTCTACAAGATACAGCCTTTAAAATAAATTGCTAAGATCTAGCTTAAAAAAAAAAGAGAAAAGAGGAGGGTTTTAAATTCTTCTAAATCGACAATCAGGACATATAGGCCAAGCAAAAATCTTGCTCCTATTCTCCTTACCATCACTCTGCCTTTGGTGTGTCATTGAAAGGTCCAAAAGTGAGAGATGTCAGATTATCATGAGGACACAGCCATAGGCCTTTAGCCTTTCACACATTAGTAAGTTAGGAGAAGAGACCTATACCCTATATTCCAAGCACTTCTGGAATATTGTTCTTTAGGAGGAAAGTCTTCACCAACTACAAGACAGAGAGAGGCATGCAGAGATCAGCCAGTAGCCTGCTGACCACAGGATTCCAATCCTACCTACGTATTAGCTTGATTTTGGCCAATTTAGAATACCAGGGTGTCCTACCCCAGCAAGTGCCCTGCCCAAGGGACAGTTAAATATTTAACCTTAAATAGCCTGACCTCACATCCCATGTTCAGTAAAACAGCAATGTGGTCCTAAGTGCCACTGATGGTTAGACAGAACTAGCAGGCCAAATATCAGAATCAGTCTCCTTCTAAAGACATTCTGTTATGGGCCCGTGTATCTATTCCTGAGGGTACCAATTCAACAAATTGGCATTTTCAGATCAAAAGGAATCCTTTTACTCATGTTTTTAAGGGGCTATAAAAACACTTGAGCTGCTTGAACAGAAAACATACATTTCCCTGCTTCCCAGCAAGGTGTGAACTTCTGTAGGAAACCACCTCTTCTGCTTCTTCAGAAAAAATAAGAGCAACAAGAATTTCTTAAAAAGGAATAAGGCATCTTTGGAAACAGGAACATAAGTTAGTACCTAACAGTATTTGACAGTTAAGAAAACAGAAGGTCAAACCCACCTCTTCGTACTGAAGCATCAGTGCTAAGGGGCATGAATGATCTGTTTTCAGAGTAGTAAATACTTAATACCTGAGCTTATCCAGATACTCTTTTCCTTCCTAATTTGGCTTGGGTCAATACTTCCCTTCAATAAAGACATAAAAACTAACATGAAGGACGCTGAGCATTGTTACCACTATTACTAAAAATCTACTAATCTATTAAACCCAATCTATTAAAATAGAACACTACCAGCCCCACTAACTTAATGCAGCAGCTAGTCCAACAAATCACATCCCAGAATCACAATTGCTCCTTATGTCCCACATGACAAATTCTGTATTCCTTCACTTTTGGTAGAAGTTGGTTTCACAACATCCCTATTTCTCTTGAGGTATATTGGGAGCTTGAAAGGAAAGCCAGAAATAGTGGTGTTCCTCCTTGGCAGTTAGCCTCATCCCAAAAAAGTAGTAAACTACATTTAAATCAGCAAGACATTTATCACATATCACAGTATACAGTTTTTAAATCGGATATCCTGTCGTACCAAGGGTGAACCAAGCCTTCCTACCAAAATGGAGAAATCTTCCCCCAGGGATATAGCCAAAGTGTCAAACTCGTCCCTTCACCAACCCAGAGCCCCGTGATCAGCAGCCAGACTCCTCAGACTGGGCAAGAGTAGCTCAAGTACCCACAAATACGAATCACAAGAGCCATGAGGCTTCTAGAGAGTCCAGGTACAAACTGAGTCTACAAAGCATCTCAACTAGGTCACACAGAAAAGAAGGAAGGCCATAAATGTTCCCTCGTGAATGGATCAGTGATCACAATAGGCCTCGGGAAGTAAGGACCCTGAGTTCAGAAGTCTGATCCAAAGCAGGCAGAGGAACTAGCATTTGATGAGGTTTCCCACCATCTCAATGTCCTGTGCATAAGCAGTGGCAGAAATCTGGACTGAGAGGAACTTTGCATACAAAAACTTCAGCCCCTCCATGGAGTAGGAAACTACTTCAGTAGAGGTCATGAGAATCTTCTCATTACCTAAACATTTAACTCACTTCTTGTGCTTGGTACTCAAAATGGTGGCAAAGGAGTTTTCCCCAACCTTAAATCAGGGTTTTAGGCACAGCTTTTATGTTCTGTGGACACCGTTACCATCCTCTAGACCACTGCATTTGAATAACCCTCATCATAATGTGCCTTGTGCATCAGGCACAATCATCTTTAATTTTAATCTCTGATAGACATTAATTTTAACATTGCTAAAAGAAAAAGGGAACTTACTAAAGGACTTGATAAAATTAAATTTGCAAAGAATGAACTTGATTCATCTTGAGGAATATTTCACACTCAGTTTTTTAGCTAGGTTTTATTGGGTTTTTCTTCTTTTTGGGGGAGAGAGGACAGGGAAAGCTACAAGAATAAAAAGAATCTTCATGACCATAATTATGTCAAGCATTCCCCATGAAATAATAACATCTGGAGAGTTCCAGCTGGAAAATAATCGTGATATTTGTTCATTGAGGATGTAATAGCTGAGTTTCAGAATTAAATATGGCAAGGAGTTACGTTATACTGTTTCCTTAAAAAAACCCCACCAAAATAATAGTAACAAAAATTGCCAAGAAGAAGAAAATTATTTTACTTTTCATAGAAAAAGGATGATGTGTAAATTCACTAATTGGAGAATTCATTTCACATGGTTTAGCTCTACAGGACATTCCTGTCTGAAATAACAAATGTTCAAGCACCTAATTACAAATGTTGCTATAAATAAAGTACTTTGGGCAACTATTTTAGTCATTATGCTAAATAACTACAGTAATCATTATACTTTAAACATGCTGGAATGTGGCAAGTGTTCAGATTTGGCACTCTTGCATTTTTATTCTGCATGTGGAATAAAGTGCTAACAAATATTTAACTTAGTGAATTGCATTCAGATATATTTTTTTTTTCTTCCACTGGCATATTCATCCCCAGTTCCTGATTCATTTCAAGTCATACTTATTCCACACCGAGCTTCCAACAATAATATCACTATACTGACAGCTCCTATCAATTATTTCTTTTCAGAGCTGTTAATTTTTGTGCTGTAAACATCATCAATAATCACATAGGAAAAAAATTTAAGAAAACCCTGATAATCATTATCTCTCCATTCTGTTTTCTTCTTTTCATCACAGTTGCTACACAGACAATAAATTCAGCATGAAGTACAAGCAACGCTTGAAGTGAAGACCTGCCGCCTCTGCAATTCGTATCAAATTTCCATAGTTGCTTCATCCTTCCCCACCCTCAGGATTTCTCATTTCTGTGCTGAATCCAACTTTGACTTCCAGATAAGGTTAGCAACTAAACTGTAACAAAAATAACACAGCACATGTCCTGTCATTCGTAAAAGCATCAACCAGGAACCCATTACTGATTGACAGCTGTATTTCATACAGCTCCTGTGGCCCTGCACCTGATCGGGGGCAGGCTGCTCTGGGGCCATGAACCCCTCCGGACCCGGCTGTACCATTTTTGCAGACATTTCATGCCTTGGAACAGAATTTGAGTTTCTGTGTGGAAACACAAAGGATTAAAGGATGTTGAAAACACAGAGATGTGGCTTCCTCTCCAAAAAGCCACAGGGGAGGGGAGCAAGTGCTGCAGCAGCAAGTGGAACTACACGCGTGGCAGAGCAAGGGCAACTACCCCAGCACTGCCTAAACGCTGAGACTGACATGGCACCGTGTCAGGGGCAAGGGAGGTCTGCACATTCCACTCGTGCAGAGTATCTTGTAACAGGTGTCTGCATGAAAATGAAGAAAGAAAGATATAAAGCCCCAGATTTTCTGCAACAAGTACACCAAGAGGATGTCAGAACACAGGAAGACAGCTGTAGGGAGACTGGCTGCTCCACAACTGCAGCAAAATTCGAGTGCAACATCCTGTGATCATCTGATGCTATACATTAATTTAAAATTACCACTCCTGGGGAAAAAATAATGGAAAAGTTGTTTGGGGTGTTTGCTGAACAGCTAAGACAGAGGAAGCATGATGGTTTCAAAAAAAGATACTGAATTGTGAAGCCTATCCTTGGATCAGTCTGCTACACACTCAGGGTTTCCCCTGGGCATTGCTGTTTCATCCAAATCAAGTCACAAAGTAACACCTTCTTTTTTATCTTCTTGACTTTCAGTAAGCGTCACTTCCCACTTGGGTCTTATGGGACTCTGGAGCACAAGGAGGAGCCCACTTGAGACTCAGATAAAACCAAATACTCCTTCACAATATGGTTTCAGAATAGGAAAAAATATCCCTCAGTACTGTTTCTTCTAGATAAGAATGACTCTGTCACTTGGTTCATTTCTGTAGCTTTGTCAGGTTATCAAAGCGACACTGATTTAATATAAATATATATATACCACACTCATCTTTAAAAAAACATCCTAGAAGCCGTTACAATCTACAATTCCATATTCCACATCCTTATCTACAAGAGCCTGTCTGCCAAACAGCAACTATTAAAATAAAAAGCACCAATTTTGCACAATTTTAACGTTATCCAAATAATTTGCTTGGCGTTACATTATCTCCCCTTATTTGGTTTTGCATGCAGCTAAAGGAATCCATCACAGGTTTTGTTCTACTTAGCTTGTTTTGCTCACTATTAAAAGAAGTGAGAGAGATTCACCTAAGCAATAATGATCTCAGCTAACAAAAACAAGGGAACATAAGAATAATCACCTCCAGATACTTCCTTTGCTGCCCAAGTGGCCTATCTGCCATGTAGTCTTTGATGAGTCTACTACCACAGTCAATATCGGGCAGCCTTTTAACATGGTGTTTGAATGTCAGAGACTATTTAGAACATGGGAAAGCAGGGATGGTTCCAGCTTGTTCCTTTTTGGTTTGCTATGCAGCACGCAGTCTCCACTGACTAAGGTGATAAAACTATAAAACATCGTGACAAATTGACTGAATTTTACAAGCTTTCCCAAAGTGCTTTTTCATATTGTTTAAAGCTTTCCAGGGAAAACGTGTTGGCAGTATTAGCTGGGCAAGGTACTGACATGCACAGCATTAAAAGGGAGATAATACAGTGCTCTCTGTGCTAAAAAAAGCGTTATTCTCCCAGCCTGTAAGCAGTCTGCTTCTCTGTGTGTCTTGGATGGCTCGAACAGAGGAGAGTAGCTACAAGCAGCTCTAAAAAGGAGCAAGGAGAAGCATGTGTGATAAACAGCTACTCCTCAAAGCTTTCTTCCCTCTGGTATTTCAATTCTTTCACAACCTCACAGCAGACAAACACTTTGACAGGGTCCTATTCAGGGTGTGTTCGGTTTATGTTCCTTCTTCAGGCTCTGCACAGCACCTTGTGGTGTTCGATTACCTTCTGCACCAAAAACTGAATTTCTTGCAGCAAACCTTTTCTTGTTCTTTCTTGAGCATGGTGAAGCCCTCCAGATGTCTCTTAAGATTCCTTAAGTTATAAAGGGAAGGACAACTTAAAAAAAATATGTGAATGGGATAACACATTTCTGCAAATTTGGTGACAACATAAGAAGCAGCTGTATGGGTGGCAGGCTCAGGACATCATTCCAAGAGGCTGCAGTGCTACAGCTGGGTGAAACACAAGTGTAAATTGTCTGCTTGTATTTTTGCTCTCCTTCACATTGAGAGAATACTTAAAACCAAGATATAAAATAAAAATAGACAGAACAGTGTTCTTTACTGCACTTTTCCTAAACATTGCTCTATATTTCAGCCATTGAAATACATGCTTGGAAGTCCAAATAACGAGCCAAATATGCATCCTCACTCATACTCTAACACTCAATCCATTCTAAAGCTCTTTCGTGAACCACTCAGATGTTCACCATCTCACCAACACCACTAAACCAAAATCCTCCTCCAGTCTGGCAATACTTTGGCCTAGATGGTTTAGAGCACCATTTGCCTTGTGGCATTTTTCAGCTAATTCAACCTACCATTGCTTTTTCCCACTCCAACTGTTATAGAAGGTATAGATGGCAAAGCTTTAAATAACTGCTTGGCAAAAGCATGCCCTGTATCTTGGACGAATAAAAATGTGGGTATATTATGCCCAAGAGCTGCAGAAGGAAAAAAAAAATAAAATTAAGAGATTACAAGTTACAGGAGACGGTTTTTTTTCTTTTGACTTCTATTATCTGAGAAATATTTTAAATTCTTGACCTGCTAAAGTTTATAAATATCTTCCAAACCATATGGGCAACAAATCTGCCTTTTTTATATCAACAGTTTGTTCAAGAACAAGCTGATCATTCTTCCAGGTAGAAATTATTTTCTGCTACCCATACTCTTACTATCTCACTTGTCTGCTCCTCTCCACACCAGGGGTCATGAAAGGATTCCTATAGGAGAGTAAAAACAGGGTGAACTTGTTCCCTTCTTCAACCTAATACTCTCAGCTCAGGAAGCCATAAGTTTTCAGACTAGGACCTAGATATGGTTTCTCTGCATTTAATTAATCTCAGTACTTTTCTCTCTCATTAACTTTTCCAGACTTCCCTGTATCGATGTAAAATTTTACCTGCACAGCAATCTGGAGCAAGAACAGCCAGATTCTCTCATGTGTTTCCAATTTATCACCTACTACTTTCACCTGGTGAATCCTTGTTCTTGTATTAGAAGAAACAGTGAGCAGATGATCCCTCTCCATCTCAGTCAAGGTTTTATAGATTTCGATCATATTCTTCTCCAGCTGTCTCTTTTCTGAAGAAACTCCTTCAAATTATTTTAATTGGATTCAAAAAGTGCTGGTGTCATGGAGAGAAGACAAGATGCCATTTTATTTCACCACCCAAGAAAACAAAACTGATTAAAATTTAAATGTTTCTAGATAACACAGGCATGACTCTCCACCAGATAAAACGGATAAACTGGCAGACTGAGGTGGGAAAATTAATTTTGTTTACTGCCTGATCAGAACCCAGTTTGTATTAGGCAAAAAGCATTAGGCATGGTATCTTAATAACCTGTTTGATGACCTATTTCCAGTGAGCGTTGTGGTGCCCACTTTGGCAAGAAGATTCTCAAAGAGGATTCCCAAATGCCAGAGAACAATAAAGCTCTCAGCCAGTGATCAGGCAACAACAAGCAGAGAGAAAACTCGGCTAGGCTAACATGGTGATACGGAGCACTTAGAAATTTCTGGAAAGACAAGCCTAGGTCAGCTCTTCAGAGCTGATGTATGCTGTCCTTCTTTATGCACCCTAATATACATAAGGCACAGATGTGTGCATCTATATGCCTACGCAAAAACAAATATATCTTCCTGCAGAAGGAGTTCTCGGTGAAAGGTGGTTTCAAGTGTCTCATTTCTGTCTTGAATTTCCTATTTACGTCTTTAAACTGACTTCACCATAGGACTAGAGGTTCTTTGCTTCATCCCGCCATCACCAAAACAGAAAAATATTTGCAAGAAATCAAGAATGTAAGTGCTTTTAGAAAACATAAATACACTTTAAGTGGAATCATCTACTAGCATGGAAATTATATGTCTGAGAGGGGAAAAAAAGCACCTAATGCAAAACATAATAAATGTTTGTCTAGAAAAAGCATATGAATATTTGATGCTTGATTCTATTCCTTTTTTAATTATCTCCAATGCACTCTTTACTTGGGCACGCTAAAATTTCTCTGAGGTTTTTTTTAAGCTTCTGTTAGCTCTCCTCATAGTAGAACTTGCTGGAGAGAGAGCTCTGTCATGTCTTTTGTTGGCCTTGCTCACTGCAGGAAGGTTGGGCTAGATGAGTTTCAGAGGTCCCTCACAATCCAAACTGGGTTCTGATTCTGTAAGTCTTGATTGCAGTGTTGTAAATGGCAGTGAAATAGAAGGATTTATGCAATCCAAATCACCATCTCCATGTTCCAGATAAAGCTAACCTAGCCCGTGCTCCTATACTCTTACATTTTCCATTCTCTAATGATTTTTATTTTCTAGCAACATTCATTGAAGTATAACATAGAAGACATGTTGATGAGCCTATCATAGGTATACTGAGTAGTTGAGAAATACACTGCTCTTACAGGAATTTTTTCTGCTAAAGTTGTTCATTCCCAGTCCCAAATATTTACTAATAAAGCCTTTGGGAAACGTGTGTCTTCATTTTAAATAATGAAAATATATGTTTCCAAAACTCAGAAGGAATGACCAAATTAAGGAAACAACTAGTTAAGCAACTCTCATCTCCATCAAAAACTGTGTGCTGCAAATTAGCATCTGCAGAAGGAGGATGCTCCCTTCTTTTCTTCTACCCAGTTCCCATTGCAGGATCTGCAGAGCTTGAAATTACTACATTATCATGAACTTCTCAGCATCTTTAAATATGATAATAAAAATAAAAAGATGCCTCTGTACTTTTTGAATATAACTGAAGAAATTATGAATATTATTCTTCAAATAGGACCTTAGGGTGCAAATTCAGCTCAGCTGTAAGTGCATTTAAGTGTATGGAATAATTCCAAGAATAAATTTGTCCCACTATCCAGAAGGGTGCTTGCTTTATTGAATTAGGAGAACTGAATGCACTCATCCTGTCCACAGATCCATTATTCAGTAGTTATGACAGGCCATAAGCAAAATCTATTATTAGCACATTTACTGAAAATGCAGTTTTTCACTTGCAGAATCAGTAGCCATGATCTTAAAAATATTAAAAGAACACTGAAGCCTACTGAAAAAAAAATGACCCAGTTTTAATTTCAATTTGAAAAAGGTGATACATATGCAGGGTTAAAGAGGGGGATCTCAGACCATGCTAAAATTTCAGAAAATCTCACTAAACCAGTTTATTTCATCAAAGCCAATTCCATATTTCAGGATAATAGAAAGGAGAAGCTTCCCTGCTGGATCTATGTAAAATTCTCTGTGCCACAGTGCCAAGTGGTGGCCAGGCACTAAAGCAGAATTAACCAATTAGCAAAGTGTTCCATCTGGTACAGCCTGGACTTGCTGTGTCTCCACACCTCATGTTACCATGACAGAAACTTCTAAAGGGACATCTTTAGCAAAAAAGCATCTCACTCTCTGAAACATATTTCTTTTAATCTTTTCTACACACAAAACCAAACATGGTCACTTTACAGGAAGCCAGAGCATTCAGAGTTGGCCCATTCCCACCATGAAAGGGCTTTTTTATGTAGGCTTTGCTATAAGTCAATTCAAATATTCTTCAACTCTGAGAAGTAGAATACAATCACATATCCCTTTGAGAAATAGTGGATCAAGACAAATGGTTTTAAAGGATCGAAGAAAATAGAAACCAAGAGACTTTAACATAAATACATCCAATTTTCCATACTCCAGATTTCACTAATTATTTATTGCAAGAAACCAACAGAAGATTCCAGCCTAACAGCTCTGGATAACAAACTCTTGTCCTCAAAAGACAGCAGAAGCACAAGCTTCCTGCAGTGCCAGTTTTGCACTGCTGTCAGCTTAGAAAGGTATCCTTGTTTTTGAAAAAGTAGATTTCATATTGACACTGACTTTTGTCATTGCTGAAATTGCTAAGCTGCATATCAATTAATAGAGACAAGCCAGTAACATGGCTATAAAACGCAGAGGAAACTGGACTGCTGGCCAAACAACAAGGTTTCAAAATTGCTCTGACTCATGCAGAACCTGAAACGGAAACCTGGAGATTAAAACCTTCAATGCCTCATCTCTTAAACCACCTATCTCCCTCCCAATTTGCATAATGTGAAACAGAACTCAAAATTAAGCATTCGTGTCTCTTCTGCAAGAACAACAAGCCTATAAATCAAAGTCTCTTCACGGTGTCTGCAATTTGCAACATTTCAGTAGTCTCATCCCCCTCTAACAATGTGATATTGAGGCCCTGCACAGAGTTTGTCCTGTGGAGTTGACAGGATCACTGCAGTGCGGCTGTGCGGAGGACTGGGAACGTGCTCAGGCCAAAGGAGCCCTGCAGGAAGGAAGGCACATCCCTCCTTCCACTGAACATGGACTCTGGCAAACTGGGAGAGACAATTCCCCATTCTTAAGATCAGAAACACAACCTAGGCTGATCTTTCAAGATTTTATCTGTTTCTTTCCTTACTATCATCATCATCATCGTACAATCTCCTTTTCCAAAACTAAATTAGCATGGACTCAGTGGAGCAAAGCTTCTGCTACTATGGTTTAGGAAAATTATTGTTAGAAAATCAAGTGCCAATGAAATTCCTAAGACCAACTTGCTCAGTGGTGACAAGATACTGAATTATTTTCATTACTGTATATTAAAATATATAGCAAAATTTTATTTATTAGCATAACAAATCAACTTTTAATATAATCTTCTCAAGCATAAACTGATTTGGCATTTGCATTAAGTAAATATAAACAGAGACACAGTGTTTTCTTTTTATGACAGAACAGCCTATCTACCATGTTAAGTTCGTACATCTTGCTCATAAAATTTAGTAACAAATATAACAATGACAAAGCTTTCCCTATTCAAAATCAGAAATACAGTACTAGGAAATAACACACTTGCAATGTTGTGAATATAAACTGTTCATCAGAAACTCATTTTCTGAAACTACAGTTTTGTATATGTATATATGTACATGTCTGTGAATGGCAGACATTAAATTTAGGAGGTTGGAAGAGCTGATTCCTGTGGGTTTGTTGGAGTAACCTTCTGGGAGGAAGAAAAAAAAAAAAAACAACAAACAAAAAAACCAAACACGAAATTGGGAAACTCATCTAATACCTTTGTCTTGAAAAATATTTTGGTGATTTAGAAGGTTTTTGAGATGCTTAGAAACAGATGTTTTTGTCCTAATGATTAGAGCACTTTGCTGGGTCATAGGAAGCTCTACCCTCCTCCATTTTCTCAGGGCACATTCACGCACGCACACAAATCAAATCCACTTTTTGATCTGAGTCCCATTTCCAAGGGTGCTGTCTCATTACTGAGAGTCAGCATGGTCAGGGGTGAGCTTGTCTCTTAAAAACACCACTGACGAAGAAGGAATAAGGGTTTGGACAGTCATCCTGAAAGAGGAATAGGAATTTTTCTGCAGAATCTTACATTTTCTCTAAAAAATATTTTTAATCTTAGCACATCCTAGACAAAACCAAGGATATTATTCTAGGGGATGTACCCAAGACATTAACAGTATAACCATATCTACTCTTATTATACTTAAACTTAGTCTTTCTAAAAGCTTTATTATTTTCTGACATATCCTATCAATTTTAGTTCTTTTGTTGTTGGTTTTTGTTTACCAACTATTCTGCGGAAGTGAGGGAAGTAAAAAATTACAGTAACTGAAAATAAAGCTTAGATTTCAGTGCCAATTACCAGATTCAGTAAAACACAGATGCAGTCCAAAGAAAGATAAAGAGTTGGGATTACATCTGCTGTGATTTGCCAGATGAATTTATAGTAACTACTGATAAAAGAAAAAGAGTTGTTTGGGAAAGGAATAGATTTAAATCAAAGCCAAAAAGTAGGTCAGTTACTACTTTAGGTATGAAAGTATGCGAAATGACAAGAGATCCGGTGCTGTGTTTCCAGAGCAGGCTCTCTCCATGTGACACAGGGCTCTCTGGAGGGGCAGTGCCGCTCACTCGCCCCCAGGCAGAGCTTGGCGTTGGGGCCGAGCAGAACGGCAGCACCACGGCTGCACTCAGAGCTCACCTCTTTGCCAGGACAACAACGCACTTGTCTCTTCCAATCAGGAGAAGAAATATACACCAAAGCATGTTAAAACCCATCTTTTATTGGAGATATAACATTTACCTCTTCTTTTTTTTAAAAAAAAAAAACAAGGGTAAAAAAGGCAATGTTCACGGAATGGAATGAGGGACAGATGTAGAGGAACAACCCGTGAAACTGCTGGTCACTGGCAAACAGAAGAGATCTTCACTGCTGTGTACAAAATGTGTTTGTTAGGAGGATTTCACCATTCAACCAGCAAGTCTGACTTTTTGCCATAAGCATGGGAATACTGCACCCCTGAGCAATCCTGAAGAAATGGGGAATTGTCTCTATTCCAAAAAAGCTATTGTTACTTTGGGTTTTTAAAGCATTGTGACTATTTGCATTTTTCTAGTGTGCATACAATGCTTTGTTTTATAAGATACCAATGACACACTTGAGGAAAAGGAAAAAAAAAAATCACGGTATTGTTATGAAACAATAAAATGTGCTTTAAAAAACCCACACAGACACACAAACAAGAATATTTCCCATCAAGTTACACTAAACCCTTTGCAAGGAGGACTGGAAAAATGATATCCAAATATTTTTATTTATGTTCAAACAGCATGAATATACTATCTACATTCTAAAGGCAAATCATTTGTTAGATACATTTGATAAATTTAAAGAGCTGAACATAAATATTATTTAGAGGTACTTTAATGACCTTACTATGAGTTGCATATTGCTCTACAAATAGTGCTTTTGACAAGTTAGGCTGCGCTTCCATCATGCAGACATTTATCCTTTACCTGAAGACACACAGAAAAATGCATATGTAAATAGAAATGTCATATGGAGGGCAGATATATGACCATCTGGAGGTAAAACTGGGACTACCTGGTCATAATCCTTATAACAAAAACATATCCTCTAAGACACTGTCAAAACAATAACACTTCATAAACATACAGCGACGGCAGCAATGCAAATTCTATTTGGCAGGGTTGCCCCCAAGGTTTGTTCACCAACACTGCTGTGCTTCTGAACCAGCCTTGACAGAACCCTGAAGTTTCAGCCATAGGAAGGAGCATTCAAATGAAAAACGAAAGCGCAAGTCAGTAGTGAAAAGCTGCTTGGGAAACATGCCTGCCCAATACACTGGTGCTCAGAAAACAAACCAGGCAAACAAAGGGAGCAGGAGAGGCAAGTGACCAAAACTGAAAACTTTTTCCTGAGAAGAAGTTAATTTAACTGAATCAGAACCCTTCACAGGAAAATAGCAATGCCACTGAAACTCAGTGGAAGAACACCTAGCAGTGCCCACTATCTCTCTTGGCAGGATGCTAGCACATACAAATCACCTCTGCAGAATTGGACAGCATACTCCAAAAACTTGACATCCGGTAAAATTCTCCCCTAAATCAGTAGGGCAGAGGAAGAAGGAAAGAATTATTGCTTGTATACCCCACTTTCTGCTCCTTGTATGCCCGCTTCAGTTCTGCAGAGAAAAGGAGTTCAACAAGGAAAACAGAGCAGAACTTAATCCCTGTATAGCTTCCAATTTGTGTTCCCAAAAACTCACAAAACTCAAAATATTCTGAATTCTTGCATTAATATAAGTTTTTTGACTCTGCATCTAAGTAATAAATATATTGTTAGAACAATTACTATTTATGGCTGTATAAACTTCCCAGTTTTAGAAAACACCCCGAAAGATCACTGAATACTTGCTCCATTCTTGCATAATTCTGTAATTTCTGCAATATCCAATAAGGCCTCATTAAGCTGAAGTCCTTGATGAAATAAAAAATGATAAATTGTAAAGAAATTAAGGTCCCTAAGATTATACTGTATGCTAAGGAAGACATTCATATATGCACCCACAGCTCCTAGGAAAATCTAATTCAAATTCCCACTTTTCTTATTTGGAAGAGGAACATAAATACAAGAAACAACTAAGCATAATAAGTTTAAGAAATAAGCAAACAATCTGAATCCAGGAATTGAGTCTATTTCTACAGCCACATTTCATTAAACCGACAAGTAACAGAAATTGCTGCTGTAATGAACTGCTTGGGTAACAAGGATGACTTAAATGTTTTGGTTTTTTGGGGGGAGGATGTTTGCTTTCCCTCATTACATTAACTTAGTTTTGTTCATAGGTATTTTTAAATTACTGAAGTTCCTTGGCAAAACCCTTTGAAATACAGTGTCTTTCCATCAACTTCAATACTGTTTGGAATAATCTGTTTGCAAGAACGACGATAGAATACAAATATACCACAGAGAACCAGAAGTAGCCTTGTTCTACTTTATATTCAGCACAAAGCATACATTTATTAAATATCTTTGACCATGATAGATTTCAACTCCAGCATCCTGTCTTTCCCTCATGAATGAATCTCCATCTAAAGTCCCTGAGGTCTGTAGTCACCTTAACAGCTCCAGCTGGCAATACTTAAAGATTTGAAAAGAAAATTCTCCTGTTGCTCTTTGAGCCAAGATATTTTACATATCCAAACTTTACTTCACAGCTGGATACGCCCATGAGTTGCTGGATTTCTTCTTACAATCCTACAAGCAACCCTAAATTATCAAATCAGTCCTTGCCTTCACAAATCAAGTATGCAACAACAGCCATCTCTAACAGTAGAGATTTAAACATGAAAAAGTATCTTTTGACAAGATCCAAGATGAAAATGTACATGCAAATAAAAAATATAATTCCTGAATTTTAAAACTTATAATGCATTGTCTATAAAAGTCCAAAGCTCACCTAAAACTAAAATTCTCAAAATCCTCACACGTAAACCCTGATACGTAAATCTTGGCTGAAAACCTGAGCCCTCTACTAGAATGACCACCAAGAAAGAAATTAGTAACAACCTTAGATTCAGGAAATTATACTTTTAAGACCTGTTACAGGTGCTGCTACATCAGACAGCTGTCCTCACTCACAGGGAGGGAAAGGAGGGAAAGGTCACATTCCTGTCTTCTAATTTATTAGCACTATACAAATAAATATTTGAGAAGAGCATGAATATTAGATTGCCTACGCATCACTGGTGCCTTGGGCTTTTTACTACTGAATATATTAGGTCTGAACTTTCAAAATCATTTGAAGAAAGGAGGTGAAATCACAAATGTCTTGGGAAAATATAAAAACAGAGGAGAGAAAATTAGACAGCGAGGGACCTTAAAGCAGAAAGAAAATCCTTCATTTTTGGCAGTTGATGTGTATTGCATGCATTAATATGCAACAGTCCCCAGAAACACTAGCTGATGTTACAGTCACCTCATTTTAAGTACTGTTTATAGTAGGGAACAGTCCTAGCTCAGACAACTTAGTGTCTCAATAGGCAAAACAAATTATCTCCATTTATAGAACTGCATGTCACCCAGAGTCAGAAATAGCAGTGCATTAGCACCAAGCTCACAAAAGCAAGGGAAGAGTCACAGCTTGCGTTAACCACATGGTGTATATATTAAATGGCTTACAATAATTAGTGGTTAGGATTTCTTTTAAATAAATAAAATAAAAATGCACCATATAATGTGAATAAATTTCAATAAATCAAACACACCAGAGAATGTGGTCAGCTCTACAGAGTTTACTGCATGCCAGCCTGGTATCTGTATATTGGTACATGGCTTTTCACAATAGCACATCAGTATTGTCCAGAATACAGCAGAACAGGTGTATCCATGGATAGAACACACACTGGTATCTCCTCCAGGCTTTCAGAGCAATATCTTTACTTTCTATGGCAGGCAAACGCAGTTGTCCTCTTCCAAATAAAGACGCTTTCTTTAGTTCAATTTTTGAGGCAGAAGAAAGTGACAAGAAGAAGACAGAAAAGAAGATGAAGTAATTTTAGAATGGGAATTTGCCTTCTCAAGCCCTCAGCCTGTGTGTCTTATCTGTACTCTGTACTACTTTTTATGAGCTAAATTATAAACCGTTAGTATTCACACGCACATGGCATTTATTGCAAGCTAAACTATTTCTTTAAAACAAGAGAATTAAAATTTGTTGTGGTGGGCATGAAATGCCTAAGCAATCTTTCTAAAAATGTTCCCACAGCTTGCCCTTGGACACAAACTCATGACTGACAATTAAAGCACTCTGACTACGCAACAAATTAAAACACTTGTGTAATTTTCTGACAGCAGAGGCTATTGAATTAAAGTGACTCATTATTAGCATTTACCCTTTTGAAGTGATTTTTAATTTGTTTTGAGTACTCCAAGAGAAAGTATGTTAGACTAGCCAGAGGTGAGGCTTTCAGTAAACTACGTCTTCTAAAGCAGACTAGCAGAGTTCAGTAACAGCTAGTAACAACTACATGGACTCATTCAGTATCTCAGCTGGTACAGTGAGATACTGAGGAATTTTCATTCCCGGGGGAACAAATCCAGCCTCTGAAACGACTGAATGAAGGGACAGCCTTTCACAATCCCATCGCCTGATGTGACACCACGCAGTTTCTGCTGTAGCCTTGGTCTCATGCAGAATAGCTGCCAGCACTGTACACAAGCCTGAGACAAGAGCAAAACTTGGAGGAGATTACACAGAGCATCATCTGAAATGCGCCCAGCAACTGAGCCAATGTTGATGATTCCTCAGCAAAAAATGCAATGATGGGTTTTTGAAGAAAAGCAAGTGGTTACCAGACTACCCAATGGTTAGAGGGTCGTAACTTCTTCTTCAGGGATGAATAATTAATAAAGGTGTATAACGAGAAGCACAACAGGGCAGAAATCCAACCACAACCTTGGAGGTTTTCAGAAATCACAGAACAAGCTTTTATAACCCCAACACCACAAAAATATACGGTGTAAGGTCTCTTTCAGTAACTGTCATCACCAATGGCTCAAGTGGCCCACTTCAAACCAGGGGGAATTTGGACACTCCACCATTGCAGAAAGTAAGCTCAGACATTGACTTCTTTTGAAACAGCTCAATTACTTTCCTGTGGTACTGAATTCCTGACATAAAGGAAAAAATACTGTTCCACTGTAATTGGTTCAGTTATTGGGAGAAAGACCTTTGCTTTCAAATACTGAAGTCAGCAACACAATGTTTAGAGATAATGTTTTGATCATGTAATGTCTCACTTTAGAAAGCTATTTATACAGCTTACTTCTGAACAAATTTTCTTACATAAGGAACAACATGTCAGAGCCCACTGCCTTAGAACTATCCCTACAGGACACAGTTTAGTTTCGAACCATGTGAAGCTCTTGAAGCACATAGCACCAATTACATTTCTTCACTGTAAAACTCTGGGTGATTAGGCAAACACTGTAGTGCACACCGGATGACAAACAGTCTGTTTCAGAACTCATGACATGGAAAGAGTGGAGAAGAGCACATAATCTACTTCCTTATGTCAAATGCTTTGAAAAATATTCCATGGCTGTCTCTGGTGATGTCAAACACAAATGGATCTGAGCAAGAAGAGCGATGGCATATGCCTGTGGCACTTGAGACCACAAAGCTCAAGTAACACAGTAACATATCTGCCTAGCACCACACTTACGAATTCTTCCTTGATTAAAAAAAAAAAAGAGATGGAGCTACTCAAGCATGAGCCCAAATATTCATGAGGTCCTAAAAATACCCCAGATATTCCTGAATGGTCAATAATATTGCAGACTGCTAACAGGTTTAAACAGACACCTGTTACTAGTCCATTAACCAGAAGGAAGCAGTAACAACATGAGAACTTGAATAGCATTTCACATACAGAGGGAGGCCTTAGCCAGTCTGAAAAGCGTAAAGGAATTCTGAAGACTCCAAGTAATATCAGATGAGAGTTGCCTTAGAGTTGTCAAAAAACTCAGCAGTGAACATTTTTGATAGGGCAGCATATGTTGAAGTGTAACAAGAGATGATTTTTGAGCTTTCACACATTACACGTGAAGGTAACTCTCACTTTGTTTTCCTGAGAGATTCTTTTCATCAGTAAAAATTGATGCACTCTCCTCCAAAGCCCTAAATTACCCAGGAAAGGTATCAGCAAAAATGTAACTCCACATTCTCCAGAGCTCAGCAACAGGGACTTTTATTTATTAAATTAGTTGAGATATCCCCAAAATAAACATGTTATGTGTAAATCTAAAATGCAAAAAACTGAGGAAGAAAAAGTTTCACGGATAGTATTTACAATTACTATGATAGTATTTACAATTACTATGACTATTGAATTATAGAAATCATAAGCTATCAAGTAATCTAATAGAATATTCTGCAAGCTCATTTTTCATTCCTTAAGTTCATCAGAACTTAATAACATTAAATTATGTGAAAATTCATAGTAAGTATCTGCATGTAAAATTTCATAACCTTCCACATTCCTGATATAATGAAAAAATTACAATTTAGCTTCATGACAAACAGTCTAGCAATAGTCATTGATGAACAGCTTCTAAGAAGTTCTTTGAAAGTATTAGCGTTTACAAATTGAATGGATTTAAATTACGGGGTTTACAAAAGGTAGAAAAAGTTTATTATTTTGTGACTCCTGTAGTATTCTAAGTAATGACAAAAATATTATATTAATTTTAAAAGCAGGAAAAATGTTGAGTAAATGTTCAGAATATGAAATAAAGCTAATTTGTATTGCCATTATAGTTAAAAGAACAGCACAAGTACTAAAGTTTCACCTGAGATTATAAATCAGACTGAAATCGATGATTAGCAGGTGGTCATAAAGTAGGATCATGCAATATGATATATGCTAAGATAAAAAGAACATAAAACTTATGTATAATTTGACAGCAATAACTCAATAAACTCTCTCCTAGAGTTTTGCTTTTTGGTAAAAGATCTTGTTCAGGAAGAATCCTGACTCTAATCTTAGTTACACATTTACATAAATACCTTCTTAGCGAGCGGACTTTTCTTACTTCTGTTCAAAATCAATGAAAAACATTGGTGAAAAAAATTTCAAAATACGCCAAAAAATAAGCAACAGGGAGAAAAGCATTGGTATAACAGAAGAACTTGCTTTAGATCTTGTCACTTAAGATTTGATATGACTGATAAAAAAAGGTTAGAGAGAGTCTAAGGATCACTGGGAAGAAACAAAGGAGTTCTGAGCTTGACAAGCACTATGATAGTAGAAAATGTCAATGGAATTTGGAATAAGCTGTCCGTCTGGGAATAGTTCTGCATTGGTGACTTCATTAGGTAGCTGTTCCCTAGTGGTGAGAACGATGAGAGTTGGTGCTGTTCAGATATTTGAGCTGTGAGCCCTGAGTTAATACTGAGGGAAGAGCTGTCATGTCATTTGGCAGTCCAGAGCAAGGCAGGAATTTCCACTTGGAACCATCCTCCTGCCAGGCCCATTTAAGTTGCATTAGCACGTCTTGGGCACCCAGGCTCTGTACAAGAGACAAGGTTTGTGCCTTAGTTGAATAGCTCCTGCCTATTTTCAGTAGATGCTTCAGATATAGATTGGACCAAGCAGATACTGAAAAGCTGAGAGAATTCTTTCAGGAAGACATTGAAAAGATAGTGTATTTGAACTACAAAACTGAACACATTTTATGAAGATTTGCACTTTAAATACTTCTCAAGATGGGAAAAAAGGTGCTTTGATTCTTGTACAGTATTGTTAAAGTGTTTTTCGAAAAAGCTCAGTTTTCTGTCAATGTGAGAAAGGTCTTTGGCAAGACTTTCTTCCCTCCACATCCTAGATTTTCTTCCCTGATAATGTCAAGGACTGTTCCCTCATACAAATAAGTGCCATTGCTCTGGCTGATACATCTTACAGTGTGTAAGCTTTGAAACTTAATACAGCGAAGATCGTGCTCTAACAGAGATTGTGCTCTCTTGTGAACAGAGGAGGCAATAAAATCCTTTGCTAAGAAAGACAACTGGAAATTCAGCTCATTGCAATTTGATTGGAAGGAGAAGCACTTTATCTTTCTGTACAAATTACTGGCTTAGCTAAACTGTGTTTAGTTCAGATGTTAAGAGCATTGCATTAATCCTCTGAACAATTTAAAAGCCCTAAACCCTCCAGAACTGACTTCTAAGAAAGCTACCAACAATACTGATAAATAACAATATATATACATGAAGGACACTGGCTGTATTTTTGACTTAAAATTTCAGCTCAGAGCTGGTTGATATTTTTTAATCTCAGTCTTATGCACAGAAAACAAGAAGTAATTTTCCTTTCCTTCCAATGAGTGAGGTTTGAGTTCTTTAGGACAGGAATGAAACACAACCTCCGGGTCCTCGAGCCCTGCAGCACATCCAGTGGGATTCATTCCAGCAATCATTATTTTACACAGCTTGTCAGGCAATTTTTCTGACTATGCCTGACCTGGGGAACTGTGCTGGGACAGGGAAAGATTGGCAGGGAATACTTTGCCTCAAGATCAGGTTCTAGGTGACATGTCTAGATACGTAACACGCTGCAATGTTATTTTCCCATAAGTACAATCGATGTCTCTCTCACAAAAAACAGGAAAAAAAAATATTCCTTGAATATGTAAGTAAATAAATAGATGCTTCCAATAAATGTTAACTCACCATTACCTACTCAGTCTTTATAAAGCATTCTGAAAAGCAAACATTTTCTCTGTTAAGTGCTGGTCCTGAGAAAGATGCAGTTATCTTTCTCTTCTTGTCCAAATACTGAAACTACTTTTTCCCTAAACAACAGTTACTATTTTAAAACATCTAATCACCATCTAAAAACAAAAAACCCAAAACCAAAAACAAAGCACCACTTTTTTTAATAAAGAAAATTATTTATCATCCAAATTCTTCAGAGACTCCGAAAAAAAGACAAAGAAACTTACTAAGACTAAATTAAAGAAGAAACAAACAACTCCGTCAAATTGGCAGCGTGTCCAAACTCACAGCATGTTATTAAATTAAATCAGTGACATTTAAAAGAGTGCACCTGTATGCATACAAAAATAATTTCCTAGTTAATTAGCTCTGCAGCTATAGATGCCCTAATAGGTCGAAAGTACATTAATTATATCTAAATGAACAGAAATAATTTACAGGTGGCCACAAACCAGTAAATATATCTTAACACTTCAGATTCTTGTACTGGAAGATAAAGTCAAATATTCACTTATCATATTTTCCAGGCGTAGAAAGTATCATTGGAGGCAAGACATCATATTATTATTGAGTGCAATGATCCAGATGGCACAGGACAGACACCTCAGACGGGATTGTTCTGGGCAGAGGGAGCTGCACACTTGGGGAAACAGGAAATAGGTATAGCCATGTGCTTTGGAGCGCAGCACACTGAGAAAAGCTGAGAGGAGGTCAGAAAAGAGCACAGAGATAGGAAAATATGGGGGAGGGTAGCAACGGATCTGAGAAGGAATTTGAGAGTTTGATAAACACAGAGAGCTGCAGACATGGTGATAAAACCCTCAATTACTGAAGAAAAAATGAACCCACACTTAGCAGAAAGGATGCTAAATGTTAATCAAGCATCTGTACAGCCTTGCATTTGCATTCTGTTAGAGGACCTCTGCAGAGCATGAGCATCTATTTGACCAAAATATATTATCTGAGTTCTATATTTAGAAAGCAGAATAACATGTTAAAAACTATTGGATGTTCCAAACTTTATCAAGACAGAAATTCCATTTTTACTTGAACTTAAAGGAGGGAATTCATGTTCAAACAAAACATCTATTTAATCGTTATTCCAAACAAACCTCATTTTTCAACTTTTATTAACTGAAGAAGCAATAAACTGGAACAGGAACTTCCCCTGAAATCCCTGTAAAAAGTCCTGTATATTATTTCTATATTGTTTTAGTTTTAGAAAGAGATGGTGACAACAAAAATATGTGGGCTCAGAACATCCATGCAGCAAAATGAGGAGCTGTAAGTGAAAGCCCCTGATAGTCTGACAACCACTGTACTTCCAGGAGGCTTAGAACAAAAAACCACTTGTAGCCAGGATCACTAATTCTTAGGTAGGAATACAGCTTACAGAAGAGTTAGGCTTGTGTTGCTCAGTTTTTCTATAACTTCCAGAAACTGTTTCATCTCTCTATTGCAACAGATGACCTACACAAAACTGCAGAAATGGCCCACTCTATCTTCAGGAGGGAATTTAAAAAAGGATGAATAGCAGAACAGCTGAAGAACTGGGGAGTATTTTTCAATAGCAATAACCGTACAACAACAAAGAGATCTAAGACCGATTATTTTTGCACTAATATTGTGTTGATTAGGTTGTTTGGCAGATACAGTGCCAAACATGTGCATGCACTTCTTTATTTAAAATCAGGTGTGTTATCAAGTCAACACTGGGACTGTGCAACTACTGTGAGCTGTGTTCTTCAGCATCTTTGAAATCAAGGCATTTGTTCAGAATTTGACATTCTGATAGCTCCTTTCACACTGCAAACTCATCTGCTTCTATTGCTTCACTAAGATTTTTCTCTCTGGGACTTTCCATGTTTCAACCATATCAAGGAGGGTCGAGTGTGACAAAAGGAAACAGATGAATGTTTTCAAAAATTAGTTTGGTTGGGATGAACATAATATGGATTGCATCTTATGTTGCATTGTCTCAAAGCTGGCTGCATGGTTTCTTCATTGAGAATAAATAAATCAAAATTAGAGCAACAAAACAGTTAAAAATTCTCACCATCAAACCACATATTAATCAGGCCAAATAAAGAAATTTAATCAATCAACCTAAAAGCAATGATTTCAAGGCAATGCATGGAACTGCAATTTATGCAAACCATTTGGCTTTCCACTGAAAAATAGCACTAGTCAGTCAAAAGATGAAGAAATAGTCAAGCTAACAGCATTAATAAAAAACTTGCATATCATATTGTTGATAATCCAATTTCTAAGAGTTTTTTAAAAAAATCTGGAAAATAGCCACTAAAAAGATTAGACTTTAATGAGGATTGTTAGCCTTGACAGAACAATCACTTCAGTCTACTTTTTTCCTTTCTCTGTGGATTTTTAGCAAGAAGTAACACTGAAGTACAACCAACTGCATATGAACTCATGTTGCAAAATAACTGAGAAATAGCTCCATAACCTTCAAAACTCTTGTCTCTCAGGCCAGTGGGAAAGTTATAACAGCAGACTATTTAATAGGTTCAGTTTTGTCAGCTGAATGTAAGGTTCTGCTCCAGAGCAGAAGAATTAGGCAGTGTCTATACTTAACTGCGGACAATACAAGGTCACTGGCACCTCAACGTGCTGTCACACGCTGACATGTGAAGACTGGCAAGCACATCCCCACTCTGATTTTCAGCCAGTTCTGAGATGAAGATAAGCTATTTAATTACTGCAATTTTAGGACAGGAAATGAGGACACCTATTATAACCATTAAAAAACCCCCTCGGATAATTGTATTCTAACTCATTCCTTGTAATGAAAACACTGAAAGATGATGGAATTGCCTTGCAAATGGGGAAACTGCACTAAAAGTAAGTGGCAACCACTGGAGCTCTCACTATGTGTTATGAGATTTTTAATACTGTAAAGTAACTGTAGCAACTATTTTCTTTACTACCCATAAAAGAGCACCTCTAGAGAGGGGCTGAAGAACTGGAACAATACAAGTCCAAGTAATGATGCACAATCATTAGACTCCTCTCCAGCACAAAGGTTGTTCCTAACGGGCTCCCATCCCAGTGCAGAACTGGCCCAGCACAGCAGCACTGGGCAAAGCTACTGTGCATAATGAACAAGACAGAGAGCAAGAGAGCCAGAAACTATAACCTAAATACCAATGGTTTGTCAAGGGCACATCACCTGCTGCATTTGCCTGAGCATTTATTGATTTGCTGAAAACGAAACATCTCGTGGTTTCGAAAAATTCAGTGATTCTGCAGTTGTGGCAGATACCACACAACACAATTCTATCATAACCAGCTTCTAGTAATGCATCCCTCATGAGTGAGAGACACAAGCAGTCCTGTCACTCTTCACAGTTATCATCCCCACATCATTATTTTCCAGGTTACAGAAATACACAATACTTCAAAAAGCAACCAGTCAGCATAAACATTTTCATGTCACGCCATGGAGAGCTTTCACATTAACTGCAAAGACAGGCAGTATATCATGGGGCTAAATGTCTTTGCTACATTTTTCCAGTGGCGCCGTTCAAAGCTTAAGGCTACTCAACATGGCAGGAGAGGTATGGAGAAAGAAAACTGAAAGTATATTTGACAATTTGTTTATAGGACTCTCAGTCCTCTGCAAACAGATTTAAGTACAGTGTTAAACTAATCCCTGTAATTTAAGCCAAAGGCAAGCAGCTGAGAAGGGGGAAAGAGGTAGACTATCCTTGCTACCGTTTAGCTCTTCAGGTATTTTATAAAAAAATGTTGCTATTCTCTTTGGAGACAATTACTGCCAAGCAGGATTTCAAGTGTACAAGGAAATAAAAAGAAGAAATTTTGTTGCTTCACTACAAATGCCTCTCAAATTAGTAGTTGTAGACACATTTATTCAAGATTCTGCTATGATGTCTGAGGTTTTGTGCCCCAAACACATCTTTGAAAACTTCTGACTACAAAGAAACTTAACAGAAGATGGAAGGCGTAATCACCTCTGAAAAGAAGTCTTCTCTAAAAGACTATAAAGTAAGCTGCCACACAACCTCTGCATCTGTCATAAATTACTTTTCAGAGCATAAATATGTTATTTGACTTCACCAAAATCAGCACACCAGAATGCAACTTACCCAACTGTAATACAGCAGTACTACCGAAATGTCCTTCTACTCAACAAAGCAGCAAACTGGCCTTTTGGCTGAAGTCTGTGGCCATAAGTTCACCTCCCACACACCATTTCTACCCACTGGAGCTGCAACCCAGAGATCAATATTATTTGGTTGCCATCCACTTGGCTTTATCAGCAAATAAAACCAAAATATATTTCCTCCATTACATCTCCTCTCCTCATCTACTTTCAAAAAAAAATACCACGAAAGAGAGGCACCCCTTGCCAAAATGCAGACTCCTATCGTTGCTTTGTGGTTATCAAGCTGTGAGGGGCCATTCAGTGTCACAAGAAGCCAGCACATTGAGCAACGCTGTATCTTTGCTGGTCTTGCTATATTCCCACTTTCACTTACAAGCTCACAGGTGTTTTAGCACTGTAACATCACTGGAACTCTCCCTACAGAGCATAAAGAACGTGCATTTTGCTGGAAAAGGCTTAAAATATTTGGGTTTGTGTCAAACCAACTCCCAACTTTCCAGATGATGATATGAGTTTAAAGCACAAATGCTATGATTTTGCCACTGTCACACAGCTGTTCCAATAGAGAGCAGAGCTGCTGTGGATGCCGGCACTCCAGCATAGCAGTGGCACAGAGCTTTCTGCCCACACAGGATGAGGAGGAGGCAATGATTGCCATGAGCCATCGTGACTCTGACCGAGGGGATACGAAGGAGAGTTGCAAAGAGAAGTATTCTCCTTTTTCCAAGATCTGGGAGACAGCTCACTCCCTTGTATTTCACCCGGACTTTGATGGCAAGGAGAGGCCTAAACCTATACAAGCACATGTGATGTTCTGCTATAAAACTGACTTACATATTGCCAATGTTGAATTTTAGTTTAGTGCAACAGTCTCCAGTAAAACAGAAAGTGAGTCTTGTCCTTTAGTCTTATCCTCTCCACTCCTGCGTAGAAATAAGGAGGCTCATTCCAGTGGTTTACAGAGGCGTTTGTCCTTCCCTTGACTCCTGCACGTAATTCCCATTAATGGAAGTGTGAGTTCAGTCTGTGCACAAAGGGGAAACCAGCCCCATGCAGACATCGTGTTGCAGTTGCTTGAGGGACTAACTACTAATTGCTACCTTTCACTAACATCCACTCCTTCCCAGTAATTTTTGTCACCCTGTAAATCTCCAAAGGAAAGCACTGGTAAATGAAGCTCTCCTCAGAGTATCAGCAGCGTTCTGACCTGTTCAGGAACACCAGTCTCATAGGCAGCTCACCCTGGAATGCCTTCCCTGGCAGAGTCTTAGGTAGCTCTAGAGCACCTTCTTACATTGATTTGGAATTAATTACTGCAGAACAAAAAGCACACAGAACATTAAGATGCTGGCCCAGCCCGTGTACTTTACGAAGAGCCTCTGAACAAGTTCAGAAAAACAAACCATCAAGAAAATTCCCAAACTTAGTAAATCTCAGTGCTGAAGGTGTAACAAGGATCATCTCATCTGAAAGATGCTACAAATGCTTGAGACATGACAAAATACAGTTCAGGCATGCAGTATAAATTGAAAACTCCATTTTTATATTTTTTTAAATGCAAATACGTGAACTTAAATTTTGAGGTCATACCCAAGAGAACTACTCATTTAACTTTAATTTTCAGATTGATCATTAAATAAATAAAAATTTCTAAGCCTGAAAGACTTCTTCCACATGGATAAAAAAGCACAAAACTAACATCAAAACTAGAAAAATAAATCATTAACATTTCATTACAAGAAAACCCAAAACAGTTGATTACCAAACTCCTGAAAAAAAAAAAAAAGGCAAGCAAACAAACAAAAAACCCCAAAACAAATCAGAAAACCTCCACAACCAAGGACACATCAGACAGTGCATTAACAAAGATTTTATTTTCTATGTTGCAAATCTAACTAGGAAATAAAACAACCTACAACCTTTGCAAAGCATAAAAGTCAACACAGTCTCTGGATGGCCACGCCATCAAAAGATGCTGCCAAGCAAAAATTGTATGTCATATGCAAACAGTGATCTTGTCTCACAAAACTATCCCAATACAAGGACAAATGCAATGACTTCAACAGATTTCTGAAAAATATCCAGTCAACAACAATAAAATGCAGGTAGAGACAAGTCACGGAGCAAGAAGAGGATCGCTGATGCAGAGAACGTAATGAAGGAGAAAGTGATACAACAGAACTCTGTATAAAAGAGTACAGAAGAAGAGAAATTTATTTCTCTCAGAATGTCAAAGATCATAATTTACTAAAGAAAGTGAAAGAAAGTAAGAAAGGGCAGTGACAAAGCAGGAACAGAGGCCCACTTTCCAGGAACACATTCCACATCAAGGGTCCAACAGCCTTTACCCCCGAGGGACAGGCCTCTCTCTTCCCTGCTTTGGCCCTTTCGCTATGAATGAGCACAGCAACGCAGCCTCAAGGAAGGGGCAAGGAGAATCACAGCTTATGTTCTGCAAATTCACCAGTAATTTTTCATCTGAGATTGCCAAGATCTTAAAACCTGAAGTCTTTATGAAAGAACTAGTTTCTAGCGTCTAAATGGGAAGGTCAATTTTAACAATTTTATTTTTAGTTTATTATACACATTTTCAAGCAACAGCAAAGAATTCTGGTGAGTATATTACAGTTTACTTAATGGTTATTAATACTTTTTCCTTTTCAAAATTAATCTTAATTAATTTAAACTCCTAGAATTTCAAAATTATTGGGTTTTCTCTTTGTGTTTTTCTGAATCAGCTCTATTTATCTGAATCTTTGACGTTCAGACACCACAGCAACAAATGTATATGGAAAAAAGTGGACAAAAAGCTGTCATAAGAGAAATTGCCTAAAGGAAAAAAACTCAAGAATAGAAAAAGAATTTGAAGTGACAGAAGAAAGGCCTAATAATAATGAATGTAAGAAAATAGGGAATGGTTTGTCACATTTCAACACATGAGTTGTAGATATCATATTTACACACAACTTGTTTCACTAAATTATTTCATGACCTTGGGCAAAGACTGTTTTAATCCTCTGTGGCATATTTGCTCCAGCATCTCTGAAACAGATGTCATTCCTCTGTCTCTGTAAATACTGCTCTCACCTATCTACAAAAAGGAATTACCTAAGATTCTGGCAAGAGCTAAAACAGATTTGAGTCAACTTTACTCACTGTGCCATACACCATTCCTGGTTGCAGGTCTTCTGCTACTGTTTTACTATCAGAATTGCAATATACTATATAAATATATATATATAGTATATATTTATATAGTAAATAAATATAATTATACTATATATAAAACATGCTGGAGCTCTTTCTCTCCAAAGAAATTAAAAGTTTCTTGTCTTAAACACATTCATTCTGTTGGCAGTACTAGTTCAGCACATGTAAGTTTCTGATTCTGAGACAACGAAAACATTCACTCCTGTAAAACAGAAAAATGTCCTAGGATAAGACAAACTGACAGCCAACAATTTCAGAAATTGAAGACAAAAGAGCAAAACCAACCCTATGCTGAGTTAATAAAAGCCTCCTTGTGTAGTTTTTTCATGTCAAGAGTTCCTTGTTTTAAAAGAACATAAAAACTTTGTTGTTGGCAAAATTAAACTAAAAAATTAGGCACTTGATTTTCCTTTAGCCATGGCTCAAACTTTACATTTTATTCTAAAGAATCATGCCTTGTTTTATCAATTTTTAGACAAGAATTGGGATGAAATCACCATTTCTTCAGTTAGCCAAAACCAGAAAAAACAGCTTAACTCAACAACAAAAGATCTACCTGCCAAATGGATAACGGGAAGTTAAAAGCTTGTTGTATCTCTTACACTACAGTATTGACAATGAAAATTACTTTCTCATCCCCTTAGAATAACCATTTCTGGGTACCCCATGAAACAGGAAAATGGAGTGCTACTGCACATGGTGAAAACTAAAGTAATGTGACAGCAGGCCAGAAGCTATGTGGCCTTGACAGAAGAATGGAAAGAATATTTTCTCTTCAGCCTAATGCAAAGCACAGCAATTATTATTAGTGTTACTATAACACAAGAACAGGTAAGTAACTTCCTCAGTGATGTGACAAATGTGGTGATCTAAAATTACAAATGTAATCATGAACTCAATTACACTTCTAACAGTAGTATGACTACTAGAGAATATTGTCACTAGCCCATTTTATTGGCTGGTGATCCCAAACACGGAAAAACTAAATATGTGCACGATATAATTTTGCAAATCTGCTAAGATCTATTTGTTTTTGTGAAAGAATGCAAAGAAAAAGAAATAGGAAAAGGATATAGATTCCTTGTAGCTGGATGATGACAGAAGAAAAGGCAGAGAGGAAATGAAACTGTATTATCCACAGCTGAGAGTGGTTAGAGAAACAAAATTATATATTGATGTTCCAGGGGTAATAGGAGGCAGGAAAAACACACCAAATATCAAAACTCTGCAAAGCTGGTGACAGTGCAAGGAACAAGACTTCATGTCCTCCAGGTATATTATAGATTGTAACCCAGGCCCTAAGCAGAGTCCCAGGCGGGGTGATATGCAGTGCCCCATCCCTGGGACACAGAACAGCCACGGGCACCCAGGAGCAACCAGGCTCTGCTCTGCTCACCTCCCGCTCTCCTCGGGACAAAGGTCTTACCAGCCTCCTCCTTACGCTCTCATTTTCTTCCTTACAGTAACTGAAGGTTTCACCTCTCCACTTCTGCTCAGCTCCCGGACTGCCATCTGGAGCAGGCAATTTCTTCTGGCATCAGTCATCACTGTCTTCCCATGCTCCTAATTACTTCTTTTCCTAACCTGGGCTCTGACTAAAACAAGCCCCTGTCCTCAAGTGGCCACCCAGCACGGGGGACGCTCCCACCACTCTCCCTAAGGCTCTGTGTTCTCACACATTGGAACAAGGTAAGGCAGTCACTTCCAGGGTGGCTGTCACTCGCTGAGTGACGCAGCCCCTGCGGGCAGCCGGCACCGCAGCCCACCAGCACAGCATATGGCCTGCTCCTCAGGGCCCCGTGGCTGTCACTGCTGCTCTCAGAGTGCCCCACTCATCTGCCACTGCCAGGGTATTGGGGGAAGCACAAGTGAGAAACACAAGGCAGCAGAGGCCCCATGCTGACCTGGAGGTGTCCGAGAAGACGCAGCTGACACATCTCCTGCTCTGCCTGTCACATCAGCAGGGTCACAGTGCTCATGTAGCTGTGCCTCACCCTGACAGAGCCAGTTGAGAGAGACACTTTGGGCTCCCAGCCTCTCCCGAACTCCTGAGTTAATAGGGACAGGGACTGTTACCTTTTACTGCAATAAGATAAAGCCAATTAGCTTCTGTCAGTGGGCTCTTACCTCTCGAATAAAAAGATTCTGAGATCCCATTAATCTATCAAATACAGCCTTATTGGTTAATCTCCCCCTTTCTTTCCCTTTTTTATTCCTCACTGTATTTTCAGTTGCACACCCTGTAAGAGGATATATCCCAATTGGTAATTCTGCTCCAACCTGGGGAGTCACTACGTCCAATTTACTGGAAAGGCCAATACAAAACTGCAAATGTGCAATGCATACATTCAGTAACCAGCACGAGGAGATAACATTTAACAGGCATTTGCAAAACTGCTTTTTGTGGCCGAAGCATGTATCTGGAGTGAAGAACAAGGCCACAGAGAGGAAAAAGCAGAGATATACAAGAAAAAAGGCTAAAAACATCTATTGCATACATAATGAACACTAACGAGTTACAGTGGAGGGCTGCAGTAGAGAAGAGGAAGAAAGGGCGTGCAGCCTAACTGGTTCAATTTGTTATCCTTCAGGATTTAACAGTATGCTAATCACAGTATGTTAATGATAGATAAATATTAAACACATTAAACAGCTATAAAACATTTCGTTCTCATGCAATGGTTAATATACATCAAGAATATATTTGTTCCTAATTGATTTATTTTGCAAGTTACTATTAAATTCTAATACTAAATACCTAGTTCTACACATTTAAACAGTGTAATTTAATGGTGTTTAACTCTACTCCAGGTATTGTCATTATTAAGAGGCTAACATTGACCAGCAGTTATCTTGTTTAAAATATTTGTTCTTGATTTTTCAGTTTCCTAAAACAGAATTAACTAAGCTCAAACGTTACTGTCAACCAACCTTCCACATATCCCACTGAGCACAAAAAGGACTATGGGTTCTATGGAAAAATTAGGATGGACTCATGTAATTTAAAAATTTAACAAAATTACTTGACACAACCATCTAAATACATGTCAACAAACCATACATCTGGCAGTGTTTTAGTTCCAACTGCTGAATTTTACAGAAATTACCATCAAAAATAACATCTACCAAGACAGGAGGTTTTATTCTGGACAACTGTTTCCTTATTTTCCCAGAAAGGATCTCTGACCTGGGCTTGCTCTAGCCTATAGTATCAGTCAACAAGCATTTGCTACCAATTGCAGCTGTTACACCCACTTTGACCATCAAAAATTCACTTGTGTCCGTTCTCATCCACACGTGAAGCAGAGCCATGACCTAACTTTGCACTTACTTCACAGAAAAGTAATTTTTAAGTGTTTCAAGATCACTTCTCTGTATTTTCATGGGAAATGGAGAGCAAAAAGTAAACAAACACATTATAAATCAATCAGCCACAAGTATTTCACCCAGCAAGTTCTCGGTTGTCATCAGATTTTGCAAGGCCCATTATGAGACCCATTTCTTGCTGTTTCACTCTTGCTAATTTATCGAAGTAAAACAATGACCTTTACTTCAGAGTCAGAAGTCCTTTTGATTCTATCAAACCAATGATTTCTTCTGACTGTTAGAAGAAAACTAACCTCTATTTTAAGGACTCTGTGCTAGAGTGTTTAAAAAAACCAACCAACCAAAAAAAACAGAAACCCCCGAAACCTCACAGACCTAGAGCTAGTATTTATTACCTCTTTTATTGAGCTGAAGTATTCCTTAAGGCTGCTGACAAATTTTTTTACTGGTCCTACGTTATATGGCAAACGGACATAAACAGAACAAAAGGCTTTCTGGGTCCTCTTTGTAAATAGGTTTTTTTATTGCTTAGTCGTTGCCAGCTATTTCCAGCAATAGACCAACAGACAAAGACAGAACTTTGACAGATGCGAAAGGAACAAATTTATATGGAGTGTGATGCAAAAGATAAGGCTTCCTATGAAGTTATACATTTTTGAGGGGTGGGTACCACAATGACAGTACCCACTGTACTTCCAATTACTCACAATCTAAGAGCATATATCCCAAAAGGCAGTCCTGCTCCAACCTGTGAAGTCAGTACTCCAATCTACTCCTACTTTTGTGCTTCAGAAATGTATGTAGGAATTGAATAGCCCAGATTAATAATATTGTTCTCCTTCTCTCCACGGCCTCTTTTAAAGATGAAGAAACCTGTGTCTTCTTTCAACGTCACCCACCCTCCACGGGCTTCCACAGGACAGCTACTCCTGGCCCTGAAGTTCACTCAAAGAGGTTTTAAACCCTGTATCTTAAACATGGGCTGATGCGAAAACATTTTTAACTATTTTAACTGAAGTGCTAAATTCAAAGTTCTTCCCCAAGCTGGAACTCACCGCTTCCTTTTATTGTTAGCGTCAATTTTGTTCTTATTTATATTTGATCTCTTTCAGAAGACCTTAAGAGTAATGGCCTTCTTAACACCATCTCCTGATAAATTTCTTTTCTGTTGATACAGAAGACCAAAGCTTTTCCTTTTGCTGCTAATGTGGTCATAGAAGTAGTTCTTGTCATCCTTAATGTTTCTTGCTAAACATGTCTAATTTTGAGCCTCAGTTTTCTAAGTACCTCTCCATAAATCTGTGTTACTTTTTTATAGCTGTTCTCAGTAAACTAACTAATTTTCTTTTCTACATAAAACCAGTGGGGAGTTCAGGATTCAGTCAAGTTAGTGTTTAATAATCTTCCTCTGCTATCCTTCTTGCACACATGAATAATTTTGAATTATGCTGTTAATGTCATCTATTTGAAAGCAGGTCACCTTACTTTAAGCTTTCCTTAAACTGTCCCCCGGGAGATTTTGAAGTTTTATATGTCTGTCTTCTTAAAAGCCATTGTTTCCCCGTTCCTCTAGCAGTTCTCACCCAACCTAATTTCCTCAGCACTGGATTTTTCTAGATCAGACTGAAGGCTGTTTGAATAATTTCCATTTTTGCACTGTCCCTATCAATGAACAAGTATTTGTCAGTTAATGAACCTGATGAATTCTAAGACTTTGCTGAACATCCACTAATTTTTGCCCCCCCATAATGCCTCCTTATTTAAATTTCACAATCTACCTAAAATTCTTAAATTCCTAAATACCTAAAACCTTAAATTCTGTGTCAATATAAAACCATTTAATAAAAATTATCTCACCAGACTCCTGATTTCATGATCTTTTTTAAATTACCAAAATGCCAAAATTTTCTCCTTGTGGTGTGGCATTACGGGTTTTGACCGTTATAAAGTTGTTCAGGTTGTGGGCATTTCGCTCATGTTCTCCTTTAACCTCTGTTTAAAGCTTTTACCCTAAGGCAGTCAGCATATATTAAAAACTGAAATCTCTTTAATCAAATGCTCCATACCATGTGCCAGTGTTTCTCACCCATAGACCTACCCAGCCTATTGGCCAGTAATTGTATTTGTATCAGAAAAAAAGAACTTGTTTAAACATATCCAAATTTCATTGTATATTTTCCACAAAACACAGTCTACTAGAATAGCATATGAAAGAACGCAATTAGTTGGGATCTTAATAAATTAAAACAGCACTCCCACTAGAAATATTATGTCATTAGCAGAAATCACTTTTTCAAGTGAAAATAATCATGACAGAACCATTTAAGAATACAGACAGGAAACAACATTCACCAGGAAGTTTACTTGATTATTCAAATAATTAACAAGTCTGAGGATGCTGTATCTGAATTTATACCACCTAGAAACAGAAATTAAAGTGAAATTAATCCAGTAGACAGTCCTAAAGGTTGTTTTCACTAGATTTGGGTATTTACATGCATGCAGGAACTATTCCAGTGCACTCTGAAAAGTTGAAAGATTAAGGATATGAAAGCTGTTCTCACTATCACTGACGTATGTGGCCAACAATGAGTCTTTTTTACAATTCTGAATATTGTCACCAGGACCTACTTGCTGCATGTGCAAAAGAGACTACAGGACTAAAGCACAGAGTTGAAAGCATCCCAAATGCCCTGAGCAGCATCACAAATGAGCAGCTTCCGAAGTGAAAGGAGCAATCAGTAGGGATGGCAAAGCCCAGGAATGATAGACAAGAGCTGGGACACTCTCCCTCCTAATACATTCCAAACTTTTGAGTTCTGTGGTTCAGACAAACATTGGAACAGAATTACCTGACCTTCTTTTTTGAGTGATCAACTTTCTTAGGCCAATGTTTTCCTTTGGACGGATGGAAGTTTCTCCTGCTTAACGTTTCTCTTCTTAAAACAGATAACAATTTACAGGTTATTATGTATCTACACCCTTATTTTTCTTTTTAAGCTGAAATACCACGCTCTCAATTTAAAGTCTATATTGTAATTAAGCAGAGCAAACAAGAAAACTCAAGATCAATGTTTCATCATAGAATCATGTAAAAAAGAGCAAGAAGAACAGAAAGAAAGAAAATCTCATTACATCACACTATGAAAAATAAAGACAGGATCCATAATGAAGATCACATTCTAAAAGAGGACCTTAAGTTTATTTTTGTAGTAAATCTATTGGTTTTATTAAAAATACTGCATATAGAATGTATTTCGAAAAAAATCTCTAAAAGTAACTTCGAAACAATGCTGGTTTTCAAAATCTCTGAATCTTGGAATTAAAATGCTTGTTTATATAAATTTCTGAGTCTAAACAATACACTCTCTCTATAAAGGCAACAGCTAGTGAAAGGCAAAGTCATGAGGGAAAGTCAGCTGGGTACTTTCAGAAATCTTGTTTTCTTAATCAAAGTCTTCTGGCACCACAATAGTTCCCAAAAATACATATACATAGCATGATAAAGTAAGGCCATCAGGAACTGTCTCCAGCCATTGCTTGGGGCCAAGCAGAGAACAGCTTTGCAAAATAGATCTGAAAAAAGAAGTCTCTTCATAAAGCAGTAACAGCGAACAATAATGGGGGAGAAATGGAAGGGGAAAAAAAGAGGCAACTGATTTTTTTATCTATTTTTACTCCACCTTTGTGCCCTACTGCAATGAAAGACTCTGCTGAAGTATTTCAATCAAAATCAGTGCTCAGCCCTGTTCTTTTTCCTGAGGTACGATCTTGAGCGTGGAACTTTGCTCAAGATCCCTTTTCAGTTTGCACTGACTCATTCTGGTTCATTGCATTCTCTAGTATAATTGAACTATGACGTGACGGGCTACTGTTCTCTGTGAAATTAATAAAGGTAAAAGAAGGAAAAAAAGACTGCTCCCGATGGCCTACCAGAGCAGCAGACAAAATATGTGGTGATGCTTATAAAATTAAATTAAGATCGAACTGACTGCGTGTACAATAACAGTAAAACAACTTTGCCTATTCCAGCGCAGGAACCTCACAACAAGAGGCTTCAATACACAAATCGCAACTGAAGAGCCAGGTGTGTGTTTATGAGCTCTGGGCCCTTGAAATATGATAAATTCACCATGGGAAATAAAGAAAACTAGCTTTGGAGAAAGTCTGCTTTTATCTTCCAGCACTCATATGCCAGCAGTACCAAACCTTCCCTTCTCCCTCTCTCCTCCTCTCACTTCCCCTGGCAATTCATCAGCCTTTACGGACCATTTCAATGCTTTACAAAGTTGGGTCTCGACTCATAGTCGAGTGAAGTCTCTGCATACAGGATCTGCAGGAGCACCTGTTCCAGCAAACACTGTCCAGTAATGTGCAACTTTGTGAGGATTTTTCGGCAGATAACAAGCACCAATGAAAATATTTTTCCTGTTCCCTCAGTAAAAGAAGGATGGGCTCCCACTCCATTTATGACATGAATAAAAGTTTGGGGAAAATGAAGTGTCTGGTATCCTTTGTTGCCATGGTGACCACCCCCTTTGGAAGGCCAACTGATTTCAGTTTGTTGACAGAATGATTTGTAACTGAGTTTCAGAGAAGTGTGGTGTTCATCATATTTTGACTGAAACAACTCATTTTTAGTTTTGCCTTTTGCCTTGTCTTTGGCTTACAGAGCAATATGGCTAAAACATGAGAAAATCTGTTGATGTTATTTACTGTTCTGAAGCCCCTGGCACTAGCAAACAAAGAGGAATGCTGTTCAGCACCAAAAATGTCTTCACTGGTTAGCATGAAATGCCTTATCACTTGGCCCCACAGGACCAAGGGGGAGGCAGTTTTAGACGCATTGTGCATTACAGTCTGTCTGCAGTGAAAGATTCTGCATCTTAGCTTCAAGTGCTCAGCCAGAATGTAGAGTGCACAAGCTCAGCTACAGATAATAACTGGAAGCTGTATGCACAGGACACTATCCCATAGAGGGGAGAAAACAAGGAAGTGCTAAAAATCATTTTTATTCAACTAAGCAGCATTTGAAATTCACAGCTGCTTCTTTAACAGAGTAACACCTGGTGCACAGGGACAGCACATTGCAGTACGTCTGACCGGGTACTGTGTGCTGCAGAGAAGGGCTCCCCAGCTGGGGCAGTACCAAGCCTGGTACTCCAAGGACTCCAGAAACAGCAGGAGTTTAAATATTTTAAGGCAGCAAAAGCAATTGCTGTTCCCAAGAGAAGTCCTGCTTTCCTCTAGTCCCAAACATTCCACCTAGTCCATGACACTCTGAGCTTTTGTGCTAGCATGGCTTTTTGTGCGGCTGCAGCTCCATCTGGATCCCAAGGCTGAAATAAAGTCAAAAGCAAAAAGGCTCATCATGTGACTGTGGAGGTATGAAAAAGAGGAGGGGCTAAAAAGGAGAGATGGCTACAGCTTTGTTTTGGTGCCAGTGCTAAGCAAAAGCCCTCCTACCTCCCCCAAACGTATCTCCAGATTTGCAGCCATAATCGGATATTTAATATATGAGCTTTTATGGCATTTGAATGTTAAAAGAAATTGCTACCAGGACTTCAAAATATTTTGTGCAATGAATTACTTTTTCTTAGTTTTCTATTTATGCCTCAGTATCATAATTCTGTTTTCTTTGACATTTATTAACAGGAGTATTATATTAAAGCAATGTAATCATCAAGAACTCTGAAGTTTGTGAAGTGCTATTGCTGATCCCTCCAGCTGGTCATCTGTTTCTCTTTCAGATACTGCAGTCAACATTCTGGAAAGTATTACAGTGCCAAATAAAGAAGATTCATTCTGGTGTAGCATTGCATAGCAGGAGATCATACCTGAAAATCTTAACAGGTGCTGGGCCACCACCAAACCAGCTGTAGCTAAAATACCTTGTTAACTGTAAAACTATCAAGTAGCAAGCAAACTCTGCATATTAACATGCAGGTTTCTGAGATTTATTATTTTAGGTGTTGATTGGTTTTGGTTGCAAGCCAGACTTCTCAGAAGACTTTACAAGGTTCACTGAGTCTCACCAGAAAAGAACTTTTGAATTCAGAACCAAGACTAGAAAACGTGTACACACAAAGAGCAGTTATCAGCCCAGTGTCTATGGAACTCAGGGCAATATGGGAAGGCAACGCTAATGCTTCTGTTCTGTCATTCCAAAACTGAAAGTGACTGCCTTCACTTTTTTTACAGATTATATCTTCTTTATCAATTTTTGGGAGCAAAAGTCCCACCCAAACATTCATTTTGACATAAAATAGAAGTTTTCAAAATCAGAATTTTTTGCAGTGCCAAGAACAATAAAAAATTGAGAGGAAGTTCAAATTATGCTGGAGTGAACACTATCAAAACCACACTGCTATCCAGACAAGAGAGCATAATATATCCATCACAACTATTCCACATAGCAGAGAACTATCTTAAAGTGTACAGAGTATAATTGAAGAGGATTCTTAAATATAAAAGTAAATTCAGATTAAATATTTTGAAACCCCCACACAATCTCATTCACAACACGGCTAAAAATATAGAAGCCAACATTCAGAGTGTAGCAAATTAACATTCAGAGATGCATAGCAAGACTCCTCCTAAGAAGCCCTAAGGCTTTTTAAAACCAGGCAATAGATGAGAATGAAGCAGATAGATACAGGGTGTCCAGAGAAGGACACTAAAATCCATCATTTAAAATAAGGTCTGCTTCCACATACTCCTGAGCATGCCAATGCTTCAGCCTCATTGCACTTGAAGTAAACCCTCCAAAAGAGGTAATTAGAACAGTAGCTTGATATTTATCATGGAGATGCCATTCCCCAGCATGTCAGTTGCGTTTACTCTACACTAATACTGAGCATAAATTTCATCTTTTATTGATTTATAAATATTTCATACTATGTAAAATATTGCTAGATTATAATTCTCTCTCCATAAAATGGCAAGCAAACGTCCAGCCATCTGCTTGGCTAATGAGAACAATCACCCAGGCTACTTTTCAAGCATAACGCATCCCAGTTTGAAACTGCTGTCAGTGTAAGCACCTGTTCATACATATCAATTAAAATGATAATTACTCCGTTAGTGAATATAATCACAACAAAATAGTTACAGCTCTATTGTTTACCAATTAAGACTGCAGAGTTCACTGGTGATATATATCTGGGCTCATTTTTTTTCTGCCTTACCCATTCTAAGACTGGAGCAATTTCACACCAATTTAAGGCAATGTATGTTTCAATATTTGAGAACTTACATTTATAAAGCAGCAAAACTACACATGCTCTCCTGGAAGGTCTCTCTTCATGATAGATCATGCTGACATACCTTCCCATGAAAAAGAGAGGACACTTCTCCCATGAAAGAGAGGGCCATTCTTTCCAAGTTGAACAAGTGAATGATGGAAATAAACAAGAATGGGAATTCTGCTCTTTGTACAGAGTTCTTACTACAGGGTAACTGTCAGACTTTTTTTTTTTTAATACTAATAATTATTAGCATTTACCAATGAACTCATTATACAAATTGGATTATGATGGCTTTTTATAGCATATATGTTAAAGTGCACTTAACTTCAGCACAGAAAGTAACTCTCAGAAAACTTACGTATCCTTTCCACAAAATGCAATGCTGCTGTTCATGCGCTCATCACTGTTCCAGTTTTGCTCAAAACTCCTCTCAATGTAGAAAAAATTCTTCATCTCTGTATTGTTGGCTATTTCTCATAATCTTTATGAAGTATGACTGTACCTAGATGTGGGCTTGTGCTTCTGTGTGGTGACCAGACGTATTTTGGAGTATCTCATTGGTACAACCCTCTTGCTACCCTTCACCACAGTGAATGCTGTTCTCTGTTTCTGACGAGGATGCTGGAGATCCGCTGTGCCATTCCCAGCTCTGATAGCTACTGAGTTTCAAAGACTCCTGTTTGTTCAAAAACAAACAGTTTATCCTCCAACAGTCACAACAACCTGAGACATTCTTTCCACCACTGCTGTATGGGCAGCCCTATAAAGTCACTGGGGACGAGTGCACTGAAACCTTTTCACAGTAAAAACACATCCTTACTGACTTAATGTCCCTTTAGATGTCTTCTATGTTGAAATCAAATCACACCTTCCAAATGCAACATCGTACTCCAATACATATCTTCTAAAATGGGTTTCAAGTATTGCTGGAAATATATTTCTTCCTTAGCTGAACCTACTTCAGTGTTGAGAGAGGTAATTGATGTTGAGAATGTAATTGCTGTGAATATGGATTCTAACTTTTATATGAGTTTAATTCCTTTTAATGTACACAAAAAAAGGGACCTCTTCAAAACAATACACTATATATGATAATAGAAATAAGTTTCTTCCTTGCTGGCATGTACCAGATTTAGCCTATTGACATAAGCAAGAATTGCATAAAGAAAGAAATGTAAATCCAGGTATTACACCCATAATCACATTGATGCATGAGCTCCCCGAGCAATGCTCGTGCATGTGTAAGATATTCTCATGTTGAAACTGCTTTTTTGTGTACACTGGAAAGTGAAATTTCATTCCCTCTAACAAGCTGAGAAGCAGCTTCACGTTTCCGTGAAGCAGACCTCCGATTCTCATTCTATCTCTTGTAAACTTCCTCCAAGCCCATGTTCTTCCTCCCTTCTTAGGCTCTGACCCCATCAGTGTACAAGTCAGTACTGGAACTGAATTCAGGGGTCCCCATTCCACAAAGGTTAAATGAGTTAACACATGAGGTGACTTCTCTGGCAACTGTGGCTACAGCAAATTTATGCTGGAATATGTGTGGACCAGGAAAGTTTCCTACTCACATCTGCACTTTGTCTTTGCTACCAAATGGAACTCAGTACATCTATCAAGAAAACTATTTTCTAGTTTATGGCTATACAGTTATCTTTTCTTCCAGGGAAAGTCACCTCAAGAACTACGATGCAAAAAGAACATTTCATATACAGTGCTGTAACAAGCAACACTGTAAAAGACTGCACACTTAGCCCATAGATACTTTTCCATAGCTCACTGAAATGTGGATGTTGGGTACAATGGATACTAAATATTTTTCTTCCTCCTTTTACTCACATAATCCATCAAAAGTTGACATCAATAAATATGACTATGTTAACCAATTGCAACACTTTCCAAGACAGGAGAGGCACCTGGAAACTGACAGTGATTTTAATATTAGCTTTGACTGAGATAAATTCTGACATGGCTTCCACCATATATATAATTCTCTAAAGACTCTGATAGACAGAACCCATTTTATGTCCTCAGAGCACCAAGTGCACCCTGTCATTTTGAAAGATTTGTCAGCCTGAAGTCACCCTGAGCCATGACAAAAAAAGCAATTGTCTAGAGTACAAGAAACCTGGAATGAAAGAAAATTTATTTTTTAAATGGATCATATGTACTTAGTGACTTTTACTTAAAATATTGAATATGTTCGCTAGTTTGCTTCCACATAAATAATTATTCTCTGACAAAATAACCACAGGAATAAAACTACCCTTTTTGCACAAAGTTGCTGTTAAAAATGCAACAGGTAAGTGTGGTCATATGGCAGACAAAGAAAACATGCCCTTGCTCTAGACATAACATTTAAATTAACACTTTTTTTGCAAGTCTTGCAGAAATCATAAGATTTTATTGCAAAAGCATTCATACCTACTTTAAATTCACAGAGGTGCATGAAAAATTTTTATGTGGTTTTGTTGATTTTTCTGTCTATTCTTCCTATTTCAACTTGCATTTCCAATTTCCTGGTTGCCCATAGATTTTGTAACTGCCTTTTAATCAACCACATGAACTATATATTTGGCATTCCATTTTTACTGGTTCCTGGTCTTTCTGTAGCTATCTCGTGATATTTCATTTCTGTCAAATTTCAGATCAGCTTTCATTCAAAGGCAGCAAAGGTAACATCAAATTGCATTAATGATATTAACTAACTATTCCTGAAACTCACACAAAGAAAACATATCTGTCAGGGTCCTAGCAGTCAGTGAGCATATTGAAAACTCCATCATCAGCTTCAAAGTACTTTGGATTTCCTCCTAGATAGTATCAACACCATTTTGAGCTTGACATGTCAAATATATTCTGTAGCCATCTGAGAAAACTTCATCATGATAAGCATTTGTAAAAAAGCTTTGCTTTATTATAAAATAAAAAATATTACATGGAAAATTCAACTCTACTACTGAGAAGTATAACAGAAGAACTCGATTAAGATTATTTGAGAGTTCATAATGGAACTGACAACACAGGTTCACACTTTTCCACTTGTAGACAATGTCTGAGATGCATTGTCCTGAAACAGACAATATGGATAAATTAAACAACGGGCAGGGATGAATAACACAAATCATCCAGAGCTTACCTTTTGATATTGTTTCTACCACTGAGCTAAGCATTCCTAACCCAGAACACATCTCTGGTATTTAAATGGCCACGTCTTACTGCTCCCTCTGGAGCCGTTCTACCTGCAGCCTGGCTGCTAGGATACAGTGAGTAACAGAAAGAGAGGGAACGAAAAGAAGACAGGAGAAAGGAATCGGCCTTGGTGCTTTCTGCTTTCCTCAGATTTGCAGCTTTGGAAGCAAAAGAACAGAAAACATTATCTGTATCCTCGCAGTCAACGCGGATCCTTCCTCGTGACTTTCCAAGACCATAGTTCCCTGTGATAGCTCCTACTGTGAGAGGGAAGCAGAAGGTCCACATTGCACCATCTTGGGGAGCCCAGGGTGCAGCGAGAATGACAGCACAGTGTTTTACAGTGGCCTTAAGGCTTTTCCTCGACTCTGCTACATCACTCACAGCTCTGTCCAAGTCTGCTTGGTTCTCTGTGGCTCTCAGCCACAGCTTGAGTCCTTCAGGCAGCTACATTCAAGAAGAAATACAACTTGCTGCTACCTCATCCTTCTTTCGACTTGCCTGCTTCCTTTCCAAGAATTCACTGAGGCCATGATATTGCCCTTCTTCCTGCTTTTTTCTGAGAATTACCTTTAACTCCTTTCTAACTAGAACCTTACCAAGTTCAAGTCACTGTTTCTCAATTAACAGCCCACCTAGATTCATGTAATGTGTATCAACAGTGTAGCCTGGTGCCCACGTACTCCTCACTGACTGTAAACAACGAAGCTTTATATTGTTGCCTACACCGGGATGAGTAAAGTCATCTGCAAGGAAACAGTACGGAGACTGTTCTAGGAAACAGTCTATCGCCACATGGAGTACAGAAATGAACAGCTGGCAAGAGGAAATCCCAAATGTCCCTTCTACCCTTCACCCACTTCCTTCCCAAAGAACCTAGACAGACCCAACTGCTTCAACTGCTTAGGCTCAGGATTGCTGCACAGTCACTGCAGAGACAAAACATCACAAATAATAAATTGCTGTCTTGCTACTTTGGCTTTCCTGTCATACTCCCGGCTCACTGTTTTGATGGAGGTAAGGAAATCAATCCTAGATCCCATGCTTATAAAGGACAAGTTCAGAGGTACTCCAAAGCTGATGTTTTAACTGTACATACACGAACTCAATGGCAGATCCCTAAAATAAGTAGAACACTAAGAGCCCTATCAAATACCTGGGGGCTGCTCAGAGAGTACGTCATGAAAACATCAATGGACAAAAGTTCTTTCAATAAATCTTGATTCAGAGAAAATAAAAATATGCTAAGGACAAAAAAAAAAAGATACACCAAGTACCATTTTGTGTGTTTTTATGAATAATAAATAAAGCAATTAATTTCTCAGAAAATAAAACTCTGCTGCAACACTTATGCATATGTTCTAGCAGCGCGTTTTATTGAATTCCACAGATGTAATTGTGTCATTCATTTGTTCTCCATTATGGTATTTCAGTCAAACATAAACAGCTTCCAGACTTCATTTGCAAGAAAGATACTTTGAGCCAAGTAATTTGCTAACTTCAGAGCAACAGCTCGAGAGGTCCTTACAGGCATTTCACTTCTCTTCCATGTATTTACAAAGCTCTACACACGCACACATGTAGGTAAGCACCAATTTATCATGGCACTAACACAGACTCAGTTGACACATTCTCTTCCCCCACACAGGCTGTGATATATGATGCCTTCATGGCATGTTCTTCCTATTCCTGGTGGTTTGTAATACATTTAATCATGCCTCTGATTCAGCTGTGCTCAGTGGTTTCCATTTCATTTGTGCAGCTGGAAAACGTGTGCTGCTGGCAGTTACGCTAAAGAGTCTGCTACAATGAATGACTGAAATGGAGAGGAGGGGAAGGGCACAAAGAACTTGTGAGTGGAAGTGGAGTACAGCATTTAAGTCTTATGTTTTAATAAACAAGTCCAGAAATCCAGCCTATCGAGGAAAGCCCCTTTTATGTTACAAGTGATGTGGCTTGACTGTGGTAGAATTCAGCTCAGCCATCATCTGCCTGAAAAAGCCCATTTATAAATGGGGTGGTGATTGCAAAATGAATCCCTGAAAGCATTTTTTTCAGAGAGGAGGCTATTGACAAGGCTCTACTGCAGAAAGAATGGACTGTGAACAAAATTATCTGTCACAAGATAACTCGCTGCAAGGTCAAACGTTGACCTTGCACTGATGAGGCAAAAGAGGCTCTCGGTAGGCAATAGAAGAGGACTTGTTTGAAGGTGGCATTGGGCCAGATCAGCTTCCTTTAGAAGACTGCAAACAACTGTTGTTGCTTTCTGAAAGGATCAGCTACCAACACAGAACAGTTAGAACCTTTTGGGGGGCTCACCCTGATGTGCCAAAAGTCAGGATTTTCCCATCTCTTGCCTACTGCACTTTCTTCTCAAGACCTCAGGAAAGCCTTGAATATTTCCACTCTGAATATTTTCTATTAGAAAAAGGACTGCATCTCATACCAAGAATGAATCACTTAGAACAATACAAATATGAGTCACCAGAATAATTAAGGGATCACCCATTAAGTATTCAGAGCATGCCCAAGATGAATTGGAAACACTACCTCATTCTTCTTCATAGGCTGCTAACCAGAATTTCCAGAGCACCTTCCCTAAGTGTATTTGAAGCCCTGCACCATGACCTGAAGCAGTGTATACTCTGGATTCTCCACGGACAGAGGGGTGTAAAGCTTTGCACTGTGGCCTCCTGAAGGCCTCTGCTGCTACACAAGTACTTCAGTAGCCCATGTGATGCCCCAGAGTCTGTGAGCCCGCTAAGAGATGCTCATTTCAGTGACATTCGGCCTTCACCACAAACTCAGTGAGTCACTCAGTTCTGTCCTTTACCTTCTTCAGAGGGAAATTACACAGTGCCCAGAAACAAAAAATCATATTCAAAAACCTCTTCTGAGGCCCACAGCTGCTACACATCTGTCTATCTCCTATCCCATCTTTAGCAGGACTAGAAAATTTTTTAACCTTTTAGTAGCCTCTCAGTTACAAAATTAGTGATGCATTTGCAACATTAAAAATCAACTTCTAAAATTACAGTCTGTGCCTTTGCTTACAGCCTTCTTCCATCTGGATAATAAAGGTGATTTCTGGGTTTTAAGTGAAGTTTGGGGTTGTTGATTAAATATTTACTACTGCTAAAGCCCTACTTCTTAAAATGTAGAAGATTTTAAGATACAAAAGATCTCCTTTAATCTGTATCTATTTCTGTACTTCTCACGCAGTGTGCAGCTTTTTTAATTCTCTGGTTTAACCTAATTGCACATCATAAGTGAAATGCTTAGACAAAACCTTGCATAACTATTGGCCAGGGAAAAATCCTAAAATTTCATCTCTGAATCTGAGAAAGCAAAACATGATCTGAAAAAGAAACTGAACAAGATTTCTCCATTAAAAAAAAAAAAAAAAGAATACTATTGTAACAAGACTTGTCTGATTAGTAACAATTCAACTGGTTGAATTCAATTACTCCTGTTTGGGGGAGGGGGATTCTATTTCATTATAATTTCATTTTTAGACAAATTTGCTACGGTCTTCCTTTGTATTTTTCCCCCACTAAATTTAACATGGATGTCATTACACATCATAACTGTAATTACAGGTTTCAGTGGAGAGATGACACATAATTAGATGTAATTATGCTCATTAGGTAAACATAACGCTATAAATTAAATATACAGAAAACCAACAAAGAAAAAATAAAATCACAAGGGGAAAAAAAAAATTGAACAAATCCATGATGTAATAAACTCAGAAAGAGAAAGGGAAACTGATAAAGTAAAAAACCTATCCACTAATGTAAATACCTCTTTTTACCCTTCTTTGTAATTTCATTTTATTTAGTATAAGTCTTTATTTTACTTCTTAAAATGCTTGCAAGAATAGGACCAGATCAAACATCTTATTAGCCCTTAGATTAAAAGTATTCAGAATATGAATCCCTCTCCTTTCCCAAATGGAAGTACTTTTATTAACCAGGCAGTAAAAGTCCCTGGACTTATTCATCACTGATATCTGAAGAACCAACGCACTTCTCCTTTAGCCATTACACTCCATCCTCTTCTACTGCACTGCAGATTGTGCACCCAGTCTCCTATATTTGCTATAATCATTCAGGTTCTGGCTAACTGTGGAAGCAAATGTAGTTGTCTGGCTTCACACAACAGACACCAAGAGCTTAAAGCTACTCCCTCTGTAAGTGGCAATAACGCTTGAGGTAAATCATACAGAAAACTGACAAAATTAGGAGACACTAGGAGACACTCCATTGTACCCAGATGGAGTTTGGTCAGGCTCAGAGAATCTGATCTAGAAGCCACAGGAATGTGCTGGCTCTGCATTGGATCATTTAGTACTTTACCACTGTGATCACAGGCTTGCAAAAGAAATTCAGGTTTGCCCTTTAATGACTCTTCTTGGCAGTGACTGGAAAGCATAAACAGGATCTGTCTCTCCTTTCATTGCTGACATTGTCAGTTCTACTGACAGAAGGAGGTACAGAACTCGGTACTTAATCAGACAAGCGATGGGGGGATAGATTCTCAAGCGTTACTTGTTTAAAATACGGGTAACTCTCAGTTCCTAAACCTATGGCTCTGTTCTGTTCCTAACCTACAGGTCTTAAAAACTGCAAGAACTGTTTTTTAAAAGCTTAGCCACTCACATTTTATGGGGGCTTAGCTAACTGTGAAAGTACCATTTGATTTAATGACTGAACTTTTGCAAGGTGAGATGAAGGATTTTTTCCTGTCTGTGTCTACAGGAGATGCCAAACACTCTCCAGCTCTCAGGAATTACAGGTGGTCAGATGCTCAGTCTTCATGAAGTAGCTTCAGTAGCAGCAGGGGCTGCTCACTATATTCCTGCAGGTGACTGATCCTGCAGTCTTTCCTGGAGGATTCAGCCTATATAATACTCGTGAATTCTCTGTTGTTAGCATTGGTAGAAGTTTCAGACACCTGGATATTATTACATGCTGTATCATTTAAATAAACAAAAGCTGTATCCCATAAAAAATTAATTATGCAAACATTTTATAACCGTTCTCGGAGACTCTGAGGCAGAAGCCAAGGCCTATAGGTAACATTCGCTTCCAAGACCAAAATGTGCAAGTTACGATTTTGTGGCGGCATATGGGAAGCTGTTGGTAAAGTAGCAGATGCTTGTTAAAAATCCAATATGGGCTGGAGGAAAACATTTGTTATTTCCCATAGAATAATTCATCATATGTTTATAGACAGAATATCCACAGGGCTCTGCTCACCAAGAAAATGGGAACCATTTTCATACTGCAGGCCCATACTACATACATTATAGAAGGCAGATCCTGGAATGGCTGTTGTTCAAGTGTATCTTGATGTCTTTGAAGACTGACAGACTTTTTGTCTTTTAGGACAAAATACAAGTAATCAGTCATGCCTTTTGTTCTTATTACACTACACAAAAAAAAGCAGCTTTACCAGCTCCTTGTGTTTCAAGCACATTTCATCAAGTGCTCTTTCGCACAGTATATTGCTGAACTTGGATCTCTGAAAACTGCATATACTAAAAAGAGACAATCTATTTGCCTCAATGAAGACTTTACCATTCCGTGTACCCATGCACGAACTCTGAACAAATAAAAAATAAAAGCTTTATGCAGAAGAAACCAAAATTTTTAGAAGATAAAAACCTAACCACACATTCTAGAAGCCAGCTGATATTTAAGGCCTGGTCTGAAATCAGATTTAATAGAAATAAGACTAGTTGACCACTTAGTCATACTCATAAAAAGCTTTTATGAATACTCTTAATTCAAATTAAACCATACATGATAATTCATGCTAAAATGCACCCATCAAACCCAAACACATTTATATTTTAAAAAGGCTTGGGCAGTAAACTTGTGGTGCTTGACCAGTTAAGCAAAAACCACCAATATCACTGTGATTTTGTTCTGCCTGAGCTGAAAGAGCTATTAGGTTGCTGAGTAAACAGTTCTCCTGTTCCTCCTACCTGCACACTTGTTTCCTGTACTTATTCTCAGCTTTATTTCTTCTTTCATGCCAGCACCCACACTTGAATCAGCCCACCCACTTTTCATCTGCCAAGCAATCAGCTGTCGCTCCTTAATCTTACAGCTCTTTGGCAAAGACTCCCAACACTGTTCTCCGAGGACACGTTCATCCTTCCCTCTTTGAACAGTGAGCCAGTGTCACGGATGTATTTACAAATGCTGTAGTAGAAAGCTTAGAGCAGAAGCTCCAAATGGAATAACACCATCTCCATGAAAGAGTGAAGAATAAATGGGAACATGCAATGTTCCCTAAAGAGTGCCATCATTTTTTCCACCTATATTCCTCCTCAGAGAGCCAACTCTAGCTGGGGATTTATCATGTGCATAATATGGAGCAAGAAAGACAGGAGAATAAAATTACATCTGAAAAAGGAAGATGATTTGGAAGCCAAGATAGATGAGCTGTGCACCTCATGTTACACCCAACATTGCTATGCTGTCTTTGGTGGAGAATATCAATTTAGTTGACATCACCTTCTCAGGATACATTCACTTCATTGAAAGATTCCTAAGAAGGAAGAAGAAAATTTCCAGACTCTGACTCAGCAGTGGCATGTACCTCTGCTACTGTAATTTTTGAGAAACAGGAAAATGTGAGGTCCTTACCTTCTGAAGGGTGCTGCAATCATTCTGCAAAGTCAAACAAACTCTTGGTGTCCAGTTAAGCAGACAATATACCAGATGTCCTTCACAAAAAGGAAAGGTGAGCATTTGCAATAAGGCCTCAATTACAACAATCAAGCACCTCATCTTACGTGCTAATTTAAAGTCTCAGAACCCAGCCACGATCTTTAAAGAAACATCACACACCAACAGCACTAAGCAACAGTTCAGCAACAAAAGAGTTTGATAGGTACCAGATAAATTAATTGAGTCATTGATGCTTAGCAATTCATAAATCTCTTGTTAACAAGACTACTGTACCAGTCATGCTACTTTCACTTAAACTCACCTTCCACAGGCCATCTACTGAACTCAATTAGCACAGTCATGGACAACTCCAAATACTGAAACTACTTTATACAAGTGTTCATTTTTACAGTCATTTTTCAAGAGGCCTTTGTCTTCTGAGTCTCTCAAGTAACTGGAAGTCTGCTCTGCAGCCGACTTCCTGAGAAAGTCACAGAGAGAGAAACTGAGAAGATGCCACACATGCAATTAAAGGTGACAATATTTCCATAAATTCTCCTGACAAAATAGATGGTATTCTCAATCAACGCAAACCAGGAACTAGCTCATGGCATGTCCCAGTCCCACTGTACAACACACTCAGGGCTTTTCTCTCCCTGTCACGTCGTTCAGTTTAAGTTAATGATTTAAAAGTAATTAAATCCAATAAACCATGACAGATTAAATAAAAACTAATCAAAGTAAATAAATTACTGTTTTCACACATGGCTTTTGTTTGGGCAACAGAACAAAAGGAAGTAGATGATGGCAGTGAGCAAAAGTGAATAAATAAGAGAAAAGAAAACATTAGTGGTTGAGACACATTACAATTCATTAACTTTTCTGTCTGTTCTGCTGTAAAAAATACTCTGTATCAGCTAACAAGGCAATCTAATGAGACCTATCAGGGGAATGCTATAACAAGATTAGGAGAGGGACCAGTGGCGAGGCTGTTTCTGCACAATGGAGAAAAGGATTTGTATTTAATTAACAGCATTTATCTCAACAGTCCATTCCTAAGGAATAGTCTGATAAAGGCAATCAGTCTCTTGAACCAACTGGTCATTTAACCTTCACAGATAGTTTTAAAAGAATAAACCTGGGATAACCCTTTGCTGATTACTATTGATTACTATTTGTTGAAGATATTTGTTGGAACTAGCATTTGGTTGACACTGACATTAAAGTAACTTGGATTTAGCCTTTTCCATTCTCCTCCCAAATAATCCTTACCAAAACACATGCACACAGTTACAGGTAGTGTGTGCATGTGTACAGCTCAAGTCATAAGCACAGTGGACCAAAGACTTCAGGATTTTTCCAGACTCCAAGCCCCAGCAATCACAGCATGCTCTTGACTGAAAGAAAACTAACAGCCCTCCCTGTCGAACGGCTCCAATGAGGCACGAGGATTAACTGCTAAAACCTAAAGACTGCTGCCTGAGTGTTAGCAATAAAAATAATTATTGTATTAATAAAATTAGGAGAATCCTAGGAGAAGCAAATGCCATATAAGGATTAGTTTTAGTACTGAGATTAAATGTCACAAGTTTCTGCCTCCCAGACCTGCATTTGAATGATACTTCCTGTAATTCTTCACTATTATTTTTATTATTGCTCCCTGCAAAGACACTGGTAAGTTCTTTAAAAATAGCTTCATATGAAAGTACAAAATGAAAAATGTTGAAATATTTAGAGAACAAGTACCTACACACTTCTGAAGAGTTCCTGAACTTGAACAATTTAAAACAAGCGGCACTCTGTAGAGATGACTGATCTAAAAGTAAGAGAGACTGTTGTACTCATTTCTAACTACAAGAGCAATAAAAATACAGTGAAGATAATTCTTTTATTCCTATTTTTCAGAACAATTGAACTGACATGCTCCAATGTGAACCTCAGGCTCTTTACGAACCAGAGCTGTCATCACCCAGGCAAAAAAAAATCTTGTTCCTCCTCCCACCTACCTTGGGCAAAAATAAAAAATAACCTGCCAGTTACTCCAACACCAAAAAAACCCACAAATACAAAATATTCCTTTTGCTTATCTCTGCTGGAACTTTCAGGTGTATTGACACTTCCATTGTCATCTTATTTCTTAATTTACTTACAATCAGTATAGTTGAGCAGCCAATTGGCATTAAAGCTTTGTGATGATACTGAAGCCTCTAAGCCTTTTTGTTTTTACATAGACAGTAAAAAACTATCTAACTCTTGCTGTCTACAACTTTCACTATTAACACTGCTGTCTCTAATTTTAGACTTCCGTAATATGGCTGACAAACTTGGTGCAAGACATGTGGCTATGACAGTTCTTTTTAAGGCATGAACTTTCTAAAAGATCATTCCCTTAGTTTACTCCATGACCCTTTCAAGAGTTCCGATTCCCTTCACAAACCAGGAAATCCTTTCACAATTGTCACTGCAAGGGACTGCTCAGTTACAGCAGCATTTTGCATAAGCAGTTTAATAATCAGATTCTACTCCACTGTATGAAAACAGGAGAAAATCTTGAGCTGCATAATTTAACTGTCACACATACTTCCCTGTGGCACACAGGCTTATAAGGCTTCAGATAGCCTCAGGTTTTTGATTTGGTTTTTAGTTTCGGTTTTGCTTTGGTGGTTTTTTTGGTTTTTTTAGTAATTGTACCTGAAAGCTTTTATAAATTAAATGTGAAACTATAGAAGTCCTGGTAAAAGCCTTGGTTCCTTGGGCTGGCAGCAATTGCTGACCACTCAAGGCAATTGCCCCTTACATCTGGCTGAGACCATACAGATAATATTCTCCAAGTTTCATTTAGACTAAGGCATTCCCCACTTGGAAAAGGGCCTTACTGAAACCATGCACTCAGAGAACAACAACCCACTTCTCATCACCACCTCTGTGCCATTCCCTGCACACAGGGTAGCAGCAGTCAGGAGAGGCTCAGCCAGCCCTCTTGGCTCAGCAGCCCTGGGCTGCACCGGGCACATGAGGACACAGGAGCAGCTCCCCAGCTGGTGGTGGTTGTTTCCAGTGGGCTGCTCGCCATTAGCATTCCAAACAGATCCCTCCCCAGCACTTGCTAACATGCTGTATTGATCAGTGGATGCCCGTACTCACTGGAGACCTGATTTCACTGCCTTTCATTAATTTAATTCTCTTAGCTCCAGCTAAGTGGCTTGACACCTTTTTATTACATAAAGCCAATCTTTTGCAGGCCGACTCTTACATAGTTTTGACCATTAACAATGTGCTGTTCCAAAGAACTTTGAGTTCATCTGAAAGGACTCACTCAACCCCCATGTCAGTGAACTCTGGCAATCTTAGCACTTTTTTTTTCTTGTTTTCAGCCTTTCCAAAGCATAAAGAAAGTTGTTAGTCTTGTATAAATTGCACATTTCATTTAATGGAATACAGCCTTACAGAGTACGGATTCTGAGAGTTTATTTCATCTATCATAAAACCACTTTCAATGCACATGTTCTACAAGACTTGGCACTGTACTACTGCAGACATGAAAGCTATTATTGTAAATGAACAATCAGATGTCAGTAAAATACTGCCTGCTTTTCCTTAGAGCCCCTAATGCTGTCACAGGCAGCCCTTCCCACTTTTTATAACAGTGCTTGGTAATTCTTCTGTAATCCAGATACACCTCTGTTCAGAAGAAAATGGACAGGAATGATGAAAAACTAGTAGCTTAGCAGAAATCAATGTTGAATCAGTTACTTAAATGTACCTAACAATGTTTCAGTATCTTTAAAACCTAAAACAAGCTCTGCAATGATTTATTTCTAGATTATTAAAAAAAAAAAAAAAAGTTGGAACAAAAAGGGAAAGGAATAAATGTTTCAAACTTCCACAATAAATGCAAAGTCAGCAAAAAAAAAAAAAAAAAAACAAAAAATTTTGCACATATGCGATGCTGTTACATTGCACAATGCATCCAATTCTCAATCAAAAGACAGCACTTGGCAGTTCTGAATTTATAGTGCAGTCGAAGCTAACATGATGCACATACGACATCCCCACGTTCACACGCATGGATACACGTAAAAAACAAACACTGACAATTTCATGTTTTATTATCACTAGAAGTGTGGATGCTTTTAGAGCCTTGGCATCTGATAATAATAAAATAAGAAAGAGGAACTCAAACAGTGTAATTCTGAGCAATTAGAACATACTGCACCTGTCACACTTGTTAGCCAAAGAGTACAAAAACCCTTTTACATGTTTCATGAACATACCACACTTCTTGGATTCTTCCAACGTACTGTGGATCTTGGAGGGTGACCAAACCAATCCTTCAGTTTCATGCTTTCATCATCTGAATAAATTATACCCTAAATCTTATCTTGTAAAATACTGTTGTATTCTGTTTGATTTATGATAAACAGAGGCATTTCCCTACTATAATCTTTCAGATCTTAATGAAAGATCTTAATTCTCACTGAAGTTTGCCCATGAACAGGGTTAGAATCATCCTGACCTGCTGTGTCAACAGAGGGCAGCCAGAAGCTGGCACTGCAGATTTCCAGGTAAATTTAGAAGAAAATCACCTGATAAGATAGATATCCTTTATTTTGCAAGAAAAGCTTGTTTTCTTCAAATTGTTCAACACACTTCAGCAAAGTCACTAGTTTTGACCAGGTAGTAGAATTTATGGCTTTCTACTAATGTTGTGATGCACTCTGTTACCTTGCTGAAGGTAAATTGATTTTCAGTAACTTTTAAAAAGCCCTTGTGTCATTGAAACGGTGCAGAAATGTTAATTTGAATTTAACAGGAATTTTGTTTTGTTACAAACTCCTCTGTATTTAAAGTGACAATCAAGAGAGAGAATTATATCTTCATCACTCCTTTCCAGTGCAAATTTGCAAGATATTAATTCTAATTTTCATTTCATAGTCTCTATCTTTAAAATTTATTCTAAGAGCATCTGCCTAATTTTTTTTTCATAGAACTTGAGAAAAGTGACCATTATGTTTCTTAAAGTAAAATAGGAGCATGAACACAATAAAAATATAGCTATACAATGCACAAGGACACATCACCAGCAAAACAAGGAACACCCATCTCACATCACTATCTTCTTACAACATCGTCAATCTCTATTTCACTACATACAGAAAGAACCTCTATTTCACAAGTTGGTTTTGCCCTGATTTTTAATGCACTTTTAAATGTTTACTCCAATTCAGAGGTGACACAGCATTAGCAATTGTTTTTTAAAAGGCAAATCTGTTCTCATGAATAAATACTGCAAGAAGACATTAGGTTTTTCACATACAAGGCCTGAATAAGTCATTGGTGCATAGTGTTTAGAAGTCTTCAGTGTTTATGGGATGCAATCACCCTTCAGGGTAGAGATGACCAAAATCCTGAATTCTAAAGCATGGTCCTGTCTCTCACTGCAGCAAAGGCACCTGCTGGTGCCTTACTCAGTTGAGCAGGATAGGAGTTTGTAAAATGACTGGGGAAGAGAGATGAAAAGAAATCTGTGATTCAAGTCTCTGTGACCTTTCTTAGACAGCTGAGGTGCAGTTATCTTTTCAGCTTAACGATGAAGAAATCCAAAATTTGCATTATGAAAATTTTGAAAATGTCATTCTGAATAGCAAGACTCACACCAAGAGAAAAGGAATCAATTATTCCTTTTGACTAAAGTAGATGGCAGAAGCTGAAGTAATTGCTCCTTAAATAAAGTACACCATTCCCCACACAAGATTTAATCTTTTAGACTGAAAAAAGATTGCAAGTCTTGGCATATCCTGCACATGTTTATTGTACTACTGCTGCTGCAGAAGGGAGGGTTAGTATCTCATTTGGTCTAGACAAACCAGTCACAACACAGTTTTAGATTTTTCGTGTGGACCCTGCTGACCAGGAGAATCTCAACAGCTAACAAGAGAACACAGTTTCAGTGTACAGTTATACTTTACCAACTTTCTCAGTTATCCTCCAACTTGTGAATATTTGTTTATTTTGGCAATTTCCTGTCATTTAAAAGTTGAGTACAGTTCTCTCCAAACTAATATTAAAATTAATAGGAAAAAACATATGTAGATTAAACTAGTTCTCATACTGCATTACAGTTTCTTAAACAGCATCAATAAAAAAAAAATAGAAATAATTTCAAGTATTCTTACTATGTCCTGTCCCTTCCTCACTTTTTTAAATTCAACCACGCAATAAGTTTAACTTTCCAGTGTAAATGCAAGTTTCCAACACTGGAAAAAAATATAGACATACATTTCTCAAGTCATCCTTGTGGTTTCTGTGTTGCTCTTGCAGTCTACTGTTTCATTAATCAATCTCTACTACAGATCCAATTCAGCAAATATGGATGTACAAGTTTTCAGCAAATACCAATCATAAAGCAAAAATTATTTACACATCTAAGCTACAGGATGGTACACCACATGCAAGAAAAACATGCAAATGGAGCATCTGGGGAAGTACTTTACAACTGCACATGACAATATACTTAAAACACACTTGATCATACTGTAACAGTCACCAGACAGGTAGACATCACTTGAGCTGAGCAACTGATCTGCAGCTGAAAGATTATTCAAGCAATTTCACTTCCAGCAACATAAGCTGCAGGGTGCTGAGTCAGGTACCTTTCTTCTCCCTTTGCCACAAATCCAGTCAGAATAGTCAAAATTCTAGACTTCAAGCTCTTCTGGCTAACAAGGACATGTTAGATCCTGTCTGGATCTTTGTTCTACATTGTCAAAAAACTCCAGCCTTGTGGAACTCAGCAAAGCACCCAACCACAGGCTCCTTTAAGCCTTGGTGTTGCCAGGAGCACCTTGCAGGGTTGGTTACTTTTGTGAAGCCCATCAGCAGCACGGGGGCTCCAGTTGAGTGAAGGATAAAGGGGCATTCCCTCCTTCTCAGCTTTAGACAACTGCAGGACACAGTGTGATGATACAGCCAGGTGCTATGGATATTAGATATAAGCAGGGCACAAACTCTACACCAACTGCCACCTGATTAATGCTCAGTTTCATTCACTTTGCATTCACTTTGCTCCTGAAAAACAGCGTTTACTGTCCTACATGTGCTCATGTTATAGTGATCAAACCAAGCAACCAGCAACTAACAAAAAAGTTGAATTAAAAGAGGAAGGTAGTAACAGACTCTGGGAATGCAGAACTGCCTACTGTCTTAGTGTTTAAAATTTGCAACAGCAGTAGGAAACTCAGAGAGGGACTAATTAATCCTGCAGGTTGCCCTGCAGGATGAACAGCCTTTAGCAAAAGGGAGTCACTGAAGTGGTCTTTGCATGTGTAGGAGCACATGCTGTGTTACTGAGCCGCTGCAAATGAAGCTTTGTTAAATGACATGACTACTGGGGGAAGGCATAAGGGGTTAATTATAGTCAAGTGCACATGAAATATTTTGCTCTCCATGATTTTTAACCTGAAACTAATAGTGCAAGTAAAACTGTCACCTTCATGTTAATAGTACATTACAATATCATTTATATTAGTTTTCCCTTAGGAAACAATAATCTTTCTACTATATGGGGGCTGTTAACAAGGGAATTCAGTAGAACTTAGAGGCTTATAATTCCTCTTTTATAAAAGTAATCACAGTAGAACTACAGTCATAAAGCTTTTCATTACATTCATGTGAGATCTTCCAGCAGGCTTACTCCTATGAAGGGTATGTAAGAACAAAGGTCAAATATTCTTCAGATATTGCATTCTGCAGAGTGATCTGGACATATCTAAACAGTGCCAGACAAAACAGTTTGGCCTATGACAAGTCTAAAAAGAGTAATATCACAGACCTCCATGAATCTGAACAGCGCCAGCAACTCTCACTTTCGCTCCTTATCTGGCTGCTTCCTTCAGGTTGTGACACAAGTTTTCACCAATGCAAATAATTCAAGGAAGATGTCAAATATTTCACACAAAGAACGCAAAATGAGAAAGATCCCAGAATGTTGTTCCTATTTTAAAAATCCCTACACCCATATAATTTTGGAGAAAAAAAAAACAAACTCTTCTTTGAACACCATTTAGCTTCAACAAGAACATGTCAAGTTTGAACACAGCACAAATGGTCCCAGTGTAGAGGAACCTGTTTGTGAAATGACACCTGTGGACTTGCACACATTCACAAAAATACTAAACCCCATAGTTCTGTCAGTGTTCTTATAATATACAAGCCACCTTAAACCTAATAGTAGACAGCAGGTTATTAATGGATCTCATCACCAAATCCACACTGTATCTTGCAGTAGCATCCTAGATCAGATAAAGAACTCATATCCTAGAATAAGAAAATCTGTATCAAGTCCATCCCCATAAATAAAACCCTCACCAGTGTCAAGCACTGGGTTACACATGGCTCTGAGAACCAGATTAGATGTTTTAAGACCTCTGTAGAGTTCACTGGCACACCTCATGTTCAAGTTAATGGCAGCTACACAACATGCATCACTGAAACAGCAAGACTACGAAGACTCAGTTTTCCTCCAACATTAAGTATAATGAAATGTTAAAATTACAACCTCCTATCATATTTTAAAATTTGGTTAAAAGCCAGCACATATTGAATTTCATCTGTTCTCTCACTGAGACTCATCCTCCAAGTGACAAAGTAACACGGTTTCATGCACCACACTGAAGCACAACCCAAATAGACATATATTTTTTCTGCTTTTTTTCTGCCATGAAGCAATTCTGTTTTCTTACAGCAATACATCTGCAAGCTGTTCTTTCCATTGGTTGCATATTTTTGCTGCCCAGTAAGACCACGGTATGCCAAGTAGCTTTTTCTGCACCAGTCATTGCTACAACCAAATTACAGACTGGGAACAGTTGGGATTAAATGACATCTTAGAGACAGTATGTGCTATTGGAGAAAAATCTACATTTCTTCCATATTAGCATACTATAAAGTACTGCCTTCATAAGAGTTGCACAGAAGAACACATAGAACAAGACAAGGCAACCACACAATTGTACTGCCATGGTAGGAGAGAATTTTCACCTTTGTCTCTTTCTCCTTTTTAATGCTGACTTGCAGCAGTAAAAATAGTGACAGACATAGGCTCAGAACCACAAACCTGCATATAGAAAATGGTTCTCTAAAACATCTCTGTAGCTGGAAAACACATCCAAGACTGGTTCACCTTTCCAGTTCCCAACTGTCTATCAGTATTTAATGAAATTGCATTGCCCTAAGGAGTACTTCGTAAAACAAGATGGTAAATAATACTACCATATAATAGTCACACTTTATGAACAAAAACATTCAAATGTCTATCATAAGGCTGAAGAAATGTATCTGTTTGGTATTTCAATATCATGCCTACTCTGAGCAACAGATGTACAATGGTTTTGTACAAAGAATTAGAACTGCAACTTTACTAAAAAACCTTGTATAAGAACATGGAAAAGCTCAAGGATTAATCACTAAACTGCATTTTAATATCCGTTTCATGTTACTGAAGCCAAGAGTTAATAGATAATTTAAAAGGCCCTGAGTGATATATATTTAAGTTTGGTCACATTCACATCTTCAATTTTGTAAAAATCAACTATTATCTAATGTCGGCATAATTTCGTTCCATCAAGCAATCTGTGCTGAAAGTAATTCTGGGATTATAAATCTAATGAGAACAAAATAGGTCTTATCCTATCTGAGCTAAAAGGTACAGTGGAATGGCTCTGAATCCTCAATGTAAAGACAATCTGCTACGAAGACACTGCGATATCTCTTCCTTGTAAATAACAGAAAATTGAGGTCCAAGTTTTTCTTTTTGGTTTATTTAACTTCACACAAGCATTAGGCAGTATGAATATATGGATTAAATAGATAGCTCTATATATTTTTCACAAAAAATATTGTTTTCAATGCTGATTTTTAAATCATAAAGAGTGACTATTCAGAAGTAACACCAAATTTAAGTTGTGTTCAGGTCCACACAAACAGGTAAGAGTGCAGTCCCAACAAAGACCATTTGCTCCTTACTGGTTTACAAAATCCAGCTGGAAGACTGGACTAACCCTGCATTTACTACATGTTTAGATTGATACTAAAAGAATGAATGTGCCGCTCTTTCAGATATCAGGAAACAAATACATAAAAACTTAAGAAAAAGCAAGAACAAATTTATTATAATAAAAGTAAAATGTCAAAGATTGCTCTATTCCATATCATTGAAATCCAGAAAGAGTAAATCATATACAAATGAAGGCTGAAGCCTAAGTCTCACATTACAAAGTGAGTTCTCCTGCTCACAGAAGTAATCATTTGAAGAGAACAAATTTTTATCCAATTTATAAGAATACAGTATTACCTGACTTATTTCATGGCAAAGAAAAGTAGATATTATCAACGATTTGCATTGCAATAAAATGTGCACTCTTTTTAAATATAACTAGAAGAAACAAGGCTTGAAGAGATAACCATTCTTCTATCTACTTTCGTCTCTGTACAGACAGTAGAAAACCAGTTCATCATCCTTCAAATTAAATACAAATACACTGTACTGCTGCCAAGGGCAGTCAACTTCCTAATGGTGAGCACAGCTGATAATTTTCTAGCTACCTCTATGGAAGCTTCACATTCACTTCCCCCATCATTAGCATCAGAATCCCCAAGCACAATGAATAGGCCCGTTGCCTTGAGGAGGTAACATTTTCCTCTGTCATGGGCAGCTGCTATTCTTTAATTCTTCCTATAGAGGGAGGGCATATTCTGAAGAATTGTAAGGGCAGTTGGTTTTAATAATGCAACTCCACATCCCCTTCCCTCCTCTGCTTCCACTCTGAACCACTCTAAAGATCTCAGTCAATATATTTCAAAAAGGCAGTTTTCCCCTTCCCAGCAGCTTGCCCCCAAAAGGATCAGTCAATACACAAAATCTGCAGAGAACAAAACACCACAGAAAACAGCAAAGATTTCTAAAGACAACCAGCAAATTCCATTAAAAACAGACTTTCAATTCTGGAGTTCCTATTCCCTCTGGATTTCTCCAAGTTTCCTTTATTTAGTCTCCTTTATAACAGCTCAAAAATTCTTCAAGCATATGGATTGTAAATGGTATAAAATCCTGGATTAGAAGTCAGTGGGTTAAAAGCTTTGTAGCACTTCTAAACAGCTGGAAGCCTGAAATTCTCTCCAGGTCCAACCATTCTCCTTCCTAATTAGAAAGCAACCTGAGTGAGACAGTGTTTCCTTCTTACCTACAGTAGCCCAAGATTAAATGCTAACTTCCTTGTTTGTCTAAACTAATGTACCTGCCAGTTTTAGGCTTATATTGGTAACTGAGTTCCACTATTATTGCATAAATTACAAGACAACCATATCAAACAGTTCTGCTCTATCCCTTCCCTTTAAAAAAAAAAAAAAAAAAAAAAAAAAAAAAAAAAAAACACAAAACAAAAANAAAAAAAAAAAAAAAAAAAAAAAAAAAAAAAAAAAAACAACAAAACACCAAAACCAAAACTCAAAACCTGTAAGCAACACAGACCATCAGTCTCTGGAATACATTTCCAATAAATGATGATGTTGATGTGGAATTTAAGATTAAAAACAGTACAGGCACTCTAACATTGCAAAATTAATAAAACAAGCTTTGACTGTTGTGTTCTTGACAAATCAGAGAAAAACAGAACTAGAATTAAGAAAACAAGCAGTAGTTACTGTTTGTAATTAAACAGTAAGTGTCTGTTTAAAACACATCAGTGTATCGACAATGCAATGTTTGATGAAGAGCCAACAGTCAGGGATCCTTGTTCAGAGAAAGGATGCAAGAGGTTCACAGGGACAAGAAGCAAAAGAGCCTAAACTGTGTTTATCCAAAGTCCAACTGCAATGTAAGAATCAAAAAATGTATTTGGAAAATACAGTAGACAAGTAAGGAGTCACAGGCAAGTTTTTCTCTCCTGGTGAGATGGAGTAAGAGCCTCTTGAAGCCACTCACACCATTTATATTGGAGACATCAGTGACTGCACAACAGGCAAGCCTTCTCTCCTACTTCTACTAGGAGGAATTTGGAGAACAAAGATACCAGAAATACCCATTCAGAAAGGGATAAAATAATGAAATACTCCAAAATAAGAGAAAAACAACTGTTCTTCATTAGTAACTTTAAAATATGACTTAACTTTCAACATGGCTAATTCCTTATGGAGGGACTGTTTGATGATAATGGGAAATAGACAAAGGTTGAGAAAATACTGAAATTTCCCAAGCAAAGCTGCATATGAACAGTAATTATGGCTAATCCATCTGGTGTATTTCTTTGAGTTGGGTCAACAGAACTCATCCTGTGATAGTTACTGAAGAACTTTCAAAAAACTCACAAGTTTCTAGTTCTTAAAACTGATAAAGAAGGTTCCACCCCAGAATATACCAAAACAGTCATCCTTGAGCAGATTGATGTGTAATGGGAGCTCCCTTATAATTCATGGGAAAACAAACTTATCAAAGAGCAAAGAGATTCTTCTCACTTGTCCTGTTACAATTCCTGTTTTGTGTTCACTGGGTCATCGGCTAATAGCCTAATAGCCTAATTGCTTTTCTGCCCTCATTTTGTTTGCAAAGTTTGCAACAAAGGGTACTGGGTGTAAAAATACACGGATTAAGGAAAATCCCGTAACAGTACCTGTGTGCAGTCCTGGAAGCTGCATACTGGCATGCAAAGGAAGAGGAGAGTGCCCTTCTTCCCAGTCGTAACTTTGGACACTGTAAATAGGTGTTATTTCAGTTGTGACAGGTAGAAAGATCCAAGGAAACCAACATCACTCAAAGAGTTACAGAATGACCAAAGGCAGCCTTCACTCCATAAATGCACTCAACTCTCAGCAGCTGTGAAATAAAGGAGCTTCTTAGTTCTCCTTGGCCCTCCCACTGTAATTAATCTGGACTACCAGAGCTCCAGTGAAGCTAATTAATAGTTATTAAGGAACATGGTTAATGATACTATGGGCATGCATCAACACAGACCCCCATTTGTAGCTTTGCCAGAAATAATGCACTTTTATGGCAGATAATTTGCAGACGTGATTTCTCACAACGTATTCCCTCCCCGAAGGGAGTATCAGGATGCCAGGCTGTCTGCACGAACAGAAATATGCAGAGATATTTCATTTACCTGTGATTATTTACCAGTTACAGCTCTTAGACTTACAGCTGGAGCTAGGCCTAACAAAAAATAAAAAATAAAAAAAAAATCCACTACAAGTCCAAAATACTGGGAGGGAAAAGGAATGTTTCTTTAAAGCATTTTTTTTTCTTAAATAGCAAATATTTCATGCACGGTATATTCGACATTTTTATTCTTTCAACAGTATTTCCTTTTAGTTTAGAGACTTCTTAGAGCCAAAAATTGGGACAGAATGGTTGGTTATAGCTGGAAATATGGGAAAGTTGGCAAAGGTATAAAAACTTCCCAATAACAGTTTTACATCAACAACTGTTAGGGTTCATCCCTGAACTACATCGTTTCCAAAAGCAAAAAGTCAAAATATTTTATGTGAAGACACTGCCAGAAGTGTAGCAATACATTTTAAATTCCATTTCTTTCTGTGAAAAATCTCTTGCATTTCACTCTAAATCTGTCTATTTTCTCCTCCCACCCCAAAACTCCAGTTTTTGGCAAGTATAAAATCTGCCAATATCTAACTAAGAGTTCACGTCAATAGCACAAGATGGTTTTTGATATTCCTGTACGTTATGCGAAATTTTTATGCATTTCCATATTTCTAATTATAACAATGGAAGAAAATTAATTTAGTAGACAAGTTCAAGACTTTGGGTCTTCTGCATACCCTACAAAACAAAAACAGTGAAAGCACATGTAAGGCCCATATTTCCAGAAGTTATGATGTCAGAAAATGTCACTGTATTTTGGTCTCCAAAACCCAAATCTTGATCCTCTGATGGAAACCAAAAGGAGGTACTCAGTAGAAATAACCTGGGTTAAGGGTTATTATTATTAAGGATGCCTACTTGATTATCCTTCTTACTACTACTGTCATGAAGATTTTTTAAATGTTATTTCAAAAATCTTAAATTTCAGTTAAATTATATTTAAAAAGTATAGAGATCACTGCCTAGTGGAAGTATTTGAAAACAAACTTTCATTTTATCCTTGTCTCTGTCTTCATAAAAAAGCATAAGAATTTTTTTTTTTAATACAAAAGCTAGAAACACAAGACACTTAAAGTTTATAAAACAAACCCAAACAAGACAGACACACAAGGAAGCACGCTTAGGGACAGTATGATATAGCTCATAATTCTCTTGACACTCACTGTTCCACATCAAACTTGCACTGCTTAGCAGCAGGAATTATTTTAGAGTAATGGCAATGTGGTACCCATTTTTCCCTCACAGATAGAAAACTAGGGAGAATCAAACCAGAGGAAGAAGGAAAAAATGCTTTCCCAGTAACTTTAATTTCCCACAGATCATTTATCTCTATTGGATTCTATAAGCTGTTCCCTGCAGAAACAACACAAATCTTCTGAAAACTGGAGAACACAGAATAAATTTCCCGTAATGCAGCTACATGACAATGGCTGCATGGATCTGGAGCTGTTATTTTTCAGACTTTGCAAACAACCTTCATTTAACTCACTCCAGAGCCTCAACTAAGCTAAAAGCATTAGTCTGCAGATGCACAATGCCTTCAAATATGTATTTGGACTAACAGAGTCTCCAAATTAGCTGTCATGGAAGCCACTGGAATACATAAAGCTTGAAACTTGGCACGCACATGCAGAGAACCAAAGCATTTGGGTCAGGTAAGTTGAACCATAGCCTACCGTGAATGTCCAAACTACAGAGTTAATTCATCAACAGGCAACTACCAAGTACACAATTAAGAACAGAGCATTTGTGCCTACTTTGGCCTCCCACCTAAGGAAACTCATCCTACTTAACAAAATGCTCACAGACAGATGTAGCAAACAAAAAGTAAACCAAAGCTTTCTTCCTTTCCCTACAACAGAAGTTCCTCTCTCTTACTGATGAATGTACTGAGAATGTACCTTGTACAGTGCATGAAACCCCCACCCTTGCTAAGAGAGGGAACCTCACATCAGGAAGACCCAAAAGTCCATCTTCCTCTACCCTGCTCAAGCGCCATGTTCATGGGCAAACTGGGGACTGACAGTGTGCTGGTTTGATACTCACCTCTGTACACCCAAGGTAAAAACAAACACTCATCATTCTTTCTGATTCAACATAGTAGAGTCTTGTCACCTTAACCCATGAGAAAAACTGAGAATTTCATGTTTACTTATAAAATTCACATAGCCAAGTTAATATGAAATACTTCCCTCACTGCCTGGGCACTGCCTTACCTTACTTCTCTAAAATAAAGTTCATTTGAAATGCCACGATTTTCCTACAGAAGGACAGATCCCAAAGTACTCACCACTCTGAATAGCCTGTAGAAAGGATGATTATTATTGCATACATTTCTGAAGAGTCAGTCTCTCCATTGTGTCTGCAGATAAGATAAGCTGTTTAAAGATGAACAGTGGAAATGAAAGGGGAATCCGTGGTGCCCAGTGGGAGGCAAGAGCCAAGCTAGAGCCCATGGTGGAAGTGTTTTAATGACTGTAGTGTTTGTTGCTGCCAACAACACAAGAATTCAGCACTCATTTGAAGTGTATCCTTTAGAGTTACAGCTGTGCTGATGCACAGATAGGGGAAAAAAAAAAACTTAAAGATGTCATGCATCAGTTCTTTCACTTTAAATAGGAAATCAAGCCTAGAGAGGGAGAAAATATGGATACCAGGGTACATAAAATCTGGAAGCATGATTGCTGTAATAAAGATGCACATGCAGTGACTTTGAGACCTGGGTGGTCTGAGACAGCTTCTATGGCTCCTGCTTTGACTTGCCACATAAGCACATTTATGTGCATCCAGTCTGAGAGGAACGTGAATGAAATACAAAGATGTGGGGGATGTGTTTTCCTCCTGGTGAAGTCCTCAGATTTCTCCTGAGTGAGGAACAGATGGATTTTCTTCTGCTGCGAGGATCTCTTGCACACTGACTCCCCTCATCACTAAGCAATGTGAGGGTTTGTGTCCTTTTCCTTTTCACATAAGCTTTCTGAAAGTACTAAGGCAACAGACATCCTACATCACGAACATCTGATGACTGTGGCTGTCCTGGTAGAAGAAGAAGAAGAGATTACAGGTCCAAAAGTAAAGGCAGACAAGAAAAAAAGAAAAGGACAGATGAGAAACAACATCAGTAAAGTCTGGAGTGGTAGGGAAGGAAAGAGATGAACCTAAAGAAAGCACTTCATGATGCAGGAATGTGTGATGACAAGACTAAGAGGGGCCAAAGAGACGTCAATACATCCAAAAAGGGAACTTGTTTGTGGTGCAATGATTTACAGAATATAAGGAAAGTGTTCTGGAAACTGCTGTTATCCACACGTTCAGAGAAGGAGAAAAATGGAAGAGATTATGTTTGTAAAGGGGCAAAAAACAATAACACGACGAAGAAATACATATACTTGCTTCCTAGGGCAGTAAAGCTGCAGAACATAGTAAGACCTGAAGGGAGACAAACTCACCCTTCGAGGAAGCTAGAAATGCATTCTGGCAGCTATCAAAGATACGCAGCAAATGAAGATCAGTCTAAAAGGTAAACAGAAATGGTGCCGTCTCCATTTATTTTCCTTTCGAAAATTACAGGCAGATACCAAGGCCAAACCCTGCTTTGACACAGCTCTCTGAGGACAAATGTAAACCAAAGGGACAACAGCAAGGACTGGGAAAGGTCATAGAAAAGAATTGAAAGGCTTGATGGACTTGGCCAGGGAGTTTTCACCAAATTACAGGATACTGCCACTCTCAAGACACACAAAATAATAGCCTTTTATCAATATCATATCACTTCCTTCCATGCAAGAGCCTGCCACCTAAATAATTTTGTAACTTTACCAAAGAAAGGCCTGCAACTGGATCCCTGGTAACTGAAGAAGAGCCAGAAAAAAATAATGGTAAGACCAAGGATGATTACTAGGAAAGCCAAGAGTTATTTTAAATAAAAGTGATCCATATGAACTGATGTCCTGCTATTTTTTGTGATTAATCAACTAATTATTACTGGTTGCTCTGCAGAAAACTCCAAAGAAGAAAATATTCTCAAAACAGGTACCACTATGCAACCAGGTGGTTGTAGTTTTGACAGGACCTTGCCAGTTTTCTCACAAAACATGCTATTAACTTCTCTTTCAGCTTCAAAGTCTGACACCAGTAGAGAAGGGACAGCTATGCTCAGAAAACCTTTGGTGCAAAGCCATCAAAAGGCAATAAAAACTAATTTCAGAGACTCTCTCTCGCAAGTGGTGCGGCAGCCAACCCTCACCGCACCATCTGAACACACATCCCTGGTGTCCAACACTGCAACTCTGTTTCCTGACCTTTTATCCTAATACATATGGGGGAAAGAAAAACACTACAAGGCAAGATCTCTCGCAATAAAATGCTTAAGAGTGTGCTGAATATTCTTATCAGGACTTGTTAATTAATTCTCACAATTGTCCTTACAAGTAGGTAGAGCAGAAAGATTATATTATTACAGAGCAACCATATCAGAATCTATACAGTGATAGGCAATATAATGGTCTAAAATAGCTACAATATTTCTGTTTAAGAAAATACAGATTTACTAGAAAGGGACTACATTTTTTTTCCGATAAAGACTGAGACTCTCAAACTCCAATTTACAAGCCCAAAACTTATAAACATCCTGAAGAACCATTTACATGTACCATGTACCTATCTGCCTTTCTGAAACATCTAGGCTGTAAGAAATTTTGACATTGCTAAAATGACAAAGACTACACGTGAAACAAGTCCGTACTAGTATCACCTTGTCTTTCAGTGTTCATCTAAATCCCTCCTGATGAAAGTCCTTTTAGAGTCCTTCACAGTGACACACAGCTATTATATAAAACACAAAGAAGGTTTATATAAAGCTAAAAACTTTGCCTAACTCAAGTCCTCTCCATTGCTGTGTGACAGGCTATAGTTGGGGGTTTTTTTACTGATTTCGGTCATTAGGGGGGTATATGAAGAAAAAGCAAAATCCTCTACTGTGCAAAGCTTTTCCTTTTTATGAGCTCTTATGGCCCTGTGCAAGCAGTGATCTACTTTTCTTTTCAAGTATCTTTATGGAGACTCCTGGGAAGATTTCCTCTGGATAAGGACACTTTGAGGGGCTGTAAGTCAGACACATGCTTTTGAGCCCTTCATGTCACCAGGGATCTGGGGAAGGAAAATTATCTCTCAAGACACTTTCAAAAGGGAAATCCACAGTACTGTCTCTAGAGCAGTTAACAGCTCCATCTCTGAGGCCTCCCATTAGAGGCAAGAATGACAGCTTCTCTCTTTCCTATGCTTTAGAAGTGTTCCCTAATCAAACACACAGGGCAGGTACACAGCAACCTCCCTAGAGATTCTTACCATATTTGACACCTCCTTGTTTTATCCTGAGCCTCCCGCTAATTAGTAATTTCTGAACAGAAATTGTTCAGTATCAAAAAACTCAGGCTTGCAGAGGTAAACCCAAGCACCAGAGCTATTTCTGAAACATTTGGCTGAACAAATGGAAAGAACAAAAGTACTTTCAATGGAAATATGCCTTCTTTCTGTTGCATCAAATCATCAGGAGCTTTCTTTACAGCAAGTTACCAGACATACATTGTTAGGCATCACAGCAGTTCTTACCGGGATTCAAGTGGTGTTAAAGCTTGTGTAGAGAGAAAGGAGATATTAAGTGGAGGGTTCAATATTCTGTGGGAAATGAGGACACTGAAACAGTCATGTCTCACCCGATTGAAGAGTTCCAGTGCAAATGCAAACACAAGGTTAAGTGCAGCAAAAGCTGCAGGGACTTTGTGCCTCAGCAGCTGCTGGCTGGGTCACCTCATCAAAGACCAGCCTGGCAGAGCCTGAGCCTGCAAGGGAGATACCGGAGTGCTCAAGAAACTGCTCTTCAAGGTCCTGGGGGGCTGCAATCAGCCTAACTGCAAGGATTTCACTCCTAAAATGACTGTGTTTGGCATAAAACAAGACCTATCTTATAGGAAATAGGCACATAATCTTCCTAATGGCGAGCAGTTATTTTAGACATATATATATACACACACACACATATATATATATATATATGAAAAGTGGGAGAAATACAGGCCAACTGATTGGTTCAAATTCCAGATTTTGGGACTTGCTTGCCTCAGTTTGTAGCTTTCTCACTGAAGTTAAAAGGGAATTTTGCCCACATACACAGATTTCAGTAACAAGTTTGACAGAGAGACCAGATGATCAGTCAGGAGCAATCTAACATATCCTGCTCCCTCATTAGACCAAAGAGTCCCAAGGACAGTTTGTGAGGTTCCTTCTGTGACTGGCCCAGAGTCAGAGCAGAGATCTCCAATGGTTGTGTGCAAAGTTCAGCAGACCCTGGCCAGCTGCCCAGTCAGCAGATCCAGCCACACCATTCTTCTGCTGCCTCCTTTCCGTTCTCCTGGCCAGGGTGCCTGCACAGAAGCCGTGTCAGCAGCACTGGGACAGCTCTAGGTGTGCCTCAGTGAGCCCTGGCACCAGCAACCATCGACTACAGGGACAGCAAAGTCCACCAAAGCTCTCAGATCAGTCATTCCATTTGCTTCTAAGTCTTCTAAATGACAATAAGGCTTTGTTGTCAGATACTCGATTACACTAAAAGAATTAATGGTTCCCTGAAAATTTAGTTAGGAGTTTCTCCAAAATATTGTCATGATATGAAACAAAAGAAACTACAGAAGGTAAAAAAAGGCAGTGGTTCTGTGCATCTACTGACACTGTCCAAGAGTGATTAGCTAGTTTTCAGACCAAAAATATTCCTTACCACAGGAAGAATCTGTACGGACAGCATGGGCTTCCTTGGATTTTACTTAGGAGAATGAGCAGAGGTAACAGAAAATATCACTGTCACCAAAAATTATACATTCTGAGGCAGGAAAATTTTTTTTAGTAAGAAGTCTATAACAGAAAAGCTGCACTCTATTCAGCTTTCAAAAAACTAAAGATGAAATAAAGAAGTTTTCCAACCACTCTTTCACAAACCTCATTGAATGAATTGTTTATAAACAGTTGGGGGGTTAATTTTGTTTGCATTTTCTGTTTTATATTTTTCTCAGAAGTATGATAAAGGAGCAAAGTTGCTTACATGCCTTTTCAAAGAACTTTCATTACATTTTGCAGCTGAAAGTGCTCAAAAACTAATGGTGGATCTCTAATCCATTATGGAATACATTCTGTGCTACATCTAACAGTTTTTGTGGATTAAAAAAACGTAGGCTCAGAACTCTTCCAACTTGCACTATCCAGTAAGAGCAGCTCCAGCTATCTCCTGACATATCTGTTTCCAGATTCACTTCCTGAAGCTACAGTAAATTATTAAATGCAGTGTGGCAATTTGGGGTAAGTAGAACCTTTCTGTTGTTATAGTTTAAAGATATTCCTAAGAAGGGATACCAAGCTTCATCTGCATGGCTTACATTAGGGCCTGGGAGACCCCTGTAGGGAATTTTCTGTTTTTCTTCTCCCATTGTCCATACTCAGCTAGCTCTTCCTCATTTCTTAGCAATAGGTGGCTACGAGCTTGGAAAATCATCTGATACCAATCATAAATCTGCAAACAGACTCTCCTTGAAAGACCTAGATACTCTCAACCCCAAATCTCTGAACTCCACAGATCAGACCCTTTAAAGCCTCCTTTCAGAAATTATTTGTCAATGACTAGTAAAACAGGCAATAAATTTTTAAAGCTGTGTTATCTATAACTTTTACAGTCAGACTTAATACCTACTTCAGTTACCATAAAAAGTGTTGTAACAGATGTTTTGGGGTTTAATGAAGACAGTCAAGTGGATTTATTGCCTATTTCTTCTAGAGGTGACTGAGCAATTTTCAACGAATAACTTCCCCCAGTATAGTCTTTATTTTGTGCCTGTATTGAACAGCACATATCAGACTGCGGTTCTTTCTCTCAGAATGGGCCACTTCAAGTCTTCACAGATCAGTCAAGGCTGCTGAGGCTCGTGACTCAGCTGGAAGCAGTTAGTCCACTGACAGAATCCTGGTTGTCTTCAGCCAGCAGCTGGGCATGCTGTCACTTGTGAGATGATCACTTGTGTCTCAGCTAAAGCGGTGTAACTTTGACAACACTTAGCATTGTTTCAACTTCGTTCATGGGGCAGCTCTATCTTTGAAATTATTTTCCCACTGCCTGCACCTTTCAGAAGCACGGACTCAATTCCCACACAGCCGAAGTTCAAGCAGAATTGAATTTTGATGCCATAAGAATTCTGGTCAAGGCCATCTGTTTCTGCCACAGGAAATAAATATGAAGGGACAAACCCCAGGGGAGGTCCCAGTGGTGCACTCAAGTGAGCGGATCCTATTATTCCTGATGTCAGTCGGGAGAAAATGAAAAATATGAAGGGTGCTCCTACCCTGCCCCCGGCAACACCTGCCTTTCCCAATCCCACCCCTTCTCATGGAGCAGTAGCAATGCTGGCAAGTCTCACAGAGCAGTTAAATTCATTGCTAGAACTAAAGCTGATGCTACACTTGCAGTCCTTTGTCCCGGAGCTGCCTTTGCCATTGCCTTGGGCCATCCTGCCTTTAATTCCATTCATGTTGGAAGTGTGCAGGATCTGCCTGTGGAAGGATCAAGCGCAGACTTTCAGAAATATCTGCAAAAGACTTCAAGTGACTGCAATAAGCAAAAACAACAAACCAGTTGAGTTGTTCTCTTGTGTAAGACACCCACTCACTGAGGATGAAGAGCCAAGCTAAGCTGGCAAGAAATAAGAAATGCATCCCAAAGGAGATTCCCATGAATGTGTCAAGCTCTACTGCATGACAGGGTAGAAGTAACCCTAGGACTGGATGTGGTTCATGCTCACTGTACTCACACTGTGTTGGTAACAGATCAGGTCTAAACACACATGGGCCTGGAAAGCTCTTTAGTGTACAAATTCTGAGCCCGTTTGTAAAATATAACAGTGATTTTCACTATTTAGAAACAAGAGTTGCCATGAGATTATGCGTGGTCTAAAACCTCCGCTTTAACATGGCTGAGGATCAAGCCAGGCAAAAGTTCACACGGTTATTGATGGTTATAAAGTTATGCTTTCAAATCTCTGAGAAAAAAAAGAAAGCAAGTTGTGGTTCTCATACTAAACTTCTATGAACTGAAGAAAGCTGAAGAAGCATCTAATAAATTACAGCAGTAAAATATTATCAAATACAGTGATTTATTTATACTTCTGAAAACAGATTAAGTTCATCAAAATATAGAACTAATTCAATTTTCTATTTTAAGCAAATGGTCTGTGTTTTTACAAAAGCATCAAACAACTACTGTCTGCTATCAATGACAACAAATATAATCAACTTCAAATGTTCACATGCAAGATATAGAGGGAAGAACTTCCAAGCAATTTGATGCAATCGGTTCAACTGAGGCAGATGGGGAGGAACACGCAACTCCTATGATTCAGTGAGCTAGTGACAATAGAGACTGTGATATTGGAAGTACTCAGCAACATTGTTGTACAAGAAAAGTCCCATTGTAGCACACTGCATTAACAGCAGCAAACCCTTGAGAGGTTTCCAGGCCTTGTCAGCCCAGACTGCTTTGATGAATGATATAAACAGAAGATGAAATAATCACTCACTAGTTTACAAGCACTGAAGTGCAGCTATTAAAGATTTCTAGTCTGCATTATGACAGTGGAACAGTCATGCTTGGCAAACAGGCCAATATCTGGGCTTATGGTTGTCAGACATCCTGAATTCTTATCTTCATTTGATATTTCTCAGGCTTATACCTCCAAAGACAGAGGGTTCTCCTCCTTCACTTTGTATTTCCCTACAGAAAACAAGACTGGCAAACTCGAGGGAGTTGTTCCTCTGCCTGTCAGCACTTAGATAAAGGCTTATCATTCAAGAATGGCAGTCAATTTTGCTAGTCTTTGCAGTCAGCTAATGATAACACAAACCCTCAGTATCACAAGAAAAAAGACTTAACAGACCATTTTAAAGAAAATAAACATTAGCATGAGGTTAATGACAACGAGCATACTGTCATTTTATGGTTGGACTCAATGAACTTAAAGGTCTTTTCCAACCTAAATCCTTCTGTACAATTCTGTACTTAGGTTCCATGCCCGGGGGACAAAGATGGAAAGATTATTGGGGTCACTGATTGCAATTCTCTGCAATCACAGGAAAATATAATAAAGGAGTCAGTAACACATGGGTCCTGTGAACACCAAGGACTTTTTCCTAAATCTTCTACAACCGGTTTTGACCTGTGGGTCACAGACCAATCTAGGCAATTAAAAAAA
>VZTE01004149.1:157995-168269 GCA_013397775.1 Eulacestoma nigropectus
ACATCAAAAAAAAAAAAAAATACAAAGTGAAACTGAACATGTAAACCATTTTTCAAAATCATCAACTCAAATAACTGAAAATTATGGAAAAATCTCTTGCCAAGAAAAAAAAAGAGCTCTGTGGACCAATTTTATCCTAGCAGGGCGCTTTCAGAAAAACAGGCATTTGCGGGTTTAAAAAAAAAAGTTTAATTTCCTACAATTACAAGACTTACACAGCAGCATGATTCCAACAATCTAAGTAATTTTTTTTTTTTCTGAGGGGCAGGTTGAAAAAACACCTCTAAGCATTAGATGACAGAGACAAATAAAGGCACAGCAGGAATTCCCCTCAGAGGAAATTTATTTTGAATAAAAGTATGAGAAACATTTTGATCTTTGTCTAAAAAAAGACTTTGACTATGGCTGCTCTGAAATGACAAAAAGTTACATCTGAGGTAACTGTTTCAGCTACAGTCTTGGTGTGCTGTAGTCTTACAGTCAGGCACTATTATAGCTGCACAACTCGGCTTTGAGGCTTTGTTTTGTTCTCCTTCCAGTAAACAACTGTGGTAAGCCACAAACAGTTTTAATAAACATGATGACATCTTCTCTGTTCAAAGAATGTGTAGCTTTAACTGCTTTCACTGTATGGCTAAACATTAGCATGATACATCACATCAAAACATTAAATTCCTCTCATTCAGCAAGAATGAAGATGTAATTTAAAATGTAATACTTAGACAGTCAATCCCCTAATCATCTGTAGCTGAAAGATTCTGAACACAGAAAGGCTCAAGGCATATTCCCTGCTGGACACATTACAGTGAGTCTAGTAATTAAATTATTTGTACGGAGTATATGGGCATGCATGTATATGCATATATCCAGATTGTATTGCACAGTTCAGGATCCTTTTCTTAAGCCATTATTTTAACTAGATCAGACTGAGGAGGTTTTGTGTACTCATTTCACATTTACAGATCCTCCTCCACATTAATGACTGAGAACAGCTGCCATAGACAAACAAAACGCTCAGAAAAATCTTTTCTTTAAAAAATAATAAATAAGAGAAACACAAAGAAAATCTTTAACCCTGAAACACGTTCACTAACATTATGAACACTGCTTATTTCTGATCTTTTAGATAATTTCTAGCATACCAGTTAATGATGTAGCATATTTTCCATAACAAAATCCTAGAATAAGAAACCCAACTGCAGCTCCTTGGTAAATGAGCAGGATCAGCAGCAGGATCAGTGGGAAAGACCATTACACACTAAAAAGAACTGTAGCCTAACCTGCAGCTAATTTTCCGTATAAGACTCTTAAAATAGATGGGTCACCCACACCTAACATGGAAATAAAGGTATTAGCAAATCTGCAATTAGAAGAAAGAAGAAATGCACTTAACCTGCTATGCAGATGGAGGAAGTAAAAAAAAAAAACCAACAAAACCTTTCAAACTAAGTAAGTCTTTTAACTGCAAAGTATGAAAATAATAAGGCATACCCTATCATCCTACAGCAAGCAGGGACTGAGATGCCTCTCGTGGCCTCCTCTCCACCCCCAGATTCTGCCAAGCTGGTGCAGGACCCTGTGCTCTGATCAGGTCCCACCCACATTGCTGGTGTTTCCACAGAAAGCCTCTTGCTCCCTTGGGATGCTAAGCTGTGACCCCACAGCACATCCTTGTTCCCCTGAGGGCCTGCAGCACCCGACGTGTGACACTGTCTCACACCAAGCTCTGGGCCCAGCCCCAGCCTGAACTGATGGGAGCCTCTGCAAAGGCAGAGCACGTGGTTGGGGTGCAACTAACCCCAGTACAGCCTGGAAAAACACCCAAACTGCACCAGGGATGTGCTGGAGTGGGACTGCCTCCCAAAAGTACCAAATATTTTGCACCTGCAATTAAACTGTGACCAGAAAAGAACAGCTGTTGGCTACCAAGTAACAAACAGCAAGTGGGATGAACGAACAAAATGAAAGTGGATATGGATATCGGCCCATAGTCTGCAGCCTGCCTCCATCCTCAGCACCAAAGGGACTCCTTCACGGGCTATCGACTCCTTTCCTTCCTACTGCAGGTCCCTGCTTTCAATGTAACAAAACCACAAGAATACTAAGGAGATGGACATTTTCATTTGCTGTTTTCTTTAGCTCTGCAAACACTCTTGTTTACAATGCACCAAGACATACAACTAGAGAGCACAAAAACAAGCACAACGAGATGGCAGTCTCACAGATGTCTTCACTGTGGCAGTCCTTAACAGGTCGTGGTCTGATCTCAGAGGGCCCAAGGAGGTAAAACTGTCAAACCCATTCACCCCACCGAGCAACAGCTTTTAAATGCAGAGAACTAGGAGAAAATACACGTAGTTGCACAGCAAGGCCTCTCTGACCATGGGTGGGAACTCCTACCTACACTTTCTGGTTGGCTTTTAAAAAGGGTTGAAAGCTGGTATTAAGCCTAGGATAAGCAGTATGTAACAATACGTGCTTTCCAGAGAGTTCAGAGTGCACCTGTCAAAACTTCCAAACAAGACCTTGCATCCTGATGAAAACAGTGTGAAATCTGTGTTCAAGCATGGAAGAAGAGCAGATAAAGGTAAAGTTACCTGACAGTGAAAAACTCAAGAGAAAACACTGGAGAAAAACTGACAGTACATCAATATAAACCAGTCCTTTGCCATTCTGGCAGATGAGATTTTTTTTTTTAATGCTTTACTTCAAAAATCTAGGTACAGCCTATAGTTTCTACCTACGCACCCAGTTTCCCAAGCCAGTGCAGTCAAATCAATAAAGCCTTGTTTCTCGGGGTTATTTCCTTAAACAAAACAAAACCAAGAAAAAAACAACAACAACAAAAAAAAACCACACACACACACAAAAAAAACCAACACTACCTAATAATTTGTACATGTAATATTTCATTAATAAATGTAAACAGCAATGGAGCTGCTGACTGTCGTTCTATAGGCCTGTATTTCATCTTATTTGATCAGCTTACACCTTCTCAACAAATAAAACTGCTAAAAAGCAACTGTGGTTGTAACATTGAACTTATGTGCCGAGACAAGACAGATCAAGAACCATGTGCTGATCTCTCCCTGAGATCCAGTGGTATAATGTGTGGGAATGGTTCAAAGCTGTGCCACAGGAAGCTGAGACTGGACATGAGGAAGCACTTCCTTACTGCAAGGGCGGTCAGACACTGGAACAGCCTTTCTGGAGAGCTGCTTGATGCCACAAGCCTGTCAGTGGCTGAGGCATTTGGACATTGCTCTTAACAACACGCTTGAACTTTTGGTCTGCCCTGAATTATTCAGGCAGCTGGACTAGATATTGTTGTAGGTCACTTCCAACTGAAATAGCCTATTCTGTCTCTTCTATTTTACGTCAAGAACATACCATTACCAAGTGCTACAGACTATGATAACAGATCACATTCACTCAGTGGTATACAGCAAGACACTCAAAAACTCAGCAGCTCTGAGTTGCTCTGAAATCACAGCAGTGTGTATGGGACTGACAATAAACCCATTTATGGAATACCATTCTTGCTCTCAAACCACATTCTGATTTTCCAAATTTGTTCTGGTTTCCAGAACTGACAGCATTTTAACATCAACAAGCACACATACAAGGCCTCCCAAATTAGAAACAATTCATTTGAAATTGCTATGCAGAGAGAACAGCAAGTTTCAGCTCCAGGAAAGCTCCATAGACGTGCAAGCATCATCCACTGAGAAACAGGGGTTTAAAGTTTTGCAATTTCTGAGTAACAGGCTCCCTTGGATCCCTTCTCCTCAGGGCACTATGAATGTTAAGTATTAGCTTTCTTGTGTCCTAGTTTTGACCTACAGCTAACTACACCCCTTTTGAAAGCAACATTTTAAAAACTTACAGGTTAGTTTTCTTTGGGTTATTTTAGTTTAAAACATGCCATCATATTTTCAAGCCCATCCACAAACCTGTTTGCCATCCATATGTCATGCACACAGTCCCTTCTCAACACTAATGACAGGCTCAGAAATCTCAACTTGAACTGAAAGCTTGGAAGTTTCTCATACCTTTGAGCTTATTTGAATCCTTGAATCACAAAAAGGTTACTACAGTACTAGTTTAAATACACACCACACACAAACAAGCACTTCTTATCTCACACTGCAATCAGTTAACTGAAACTGAACACGTAACTCTTTTGGAAGTGAGGATGTAGTTTAACTTCGTGTTTGTGGTTTGAGCTCATTTCTCTAAATCATACGGAAAGAACAGTGATTCCCCATGTATATTTCCTCCCATAACAGTCAGTGAGAAAACAATTTTTCCCTCAAGTAATTGCCACATACATAAAAGCAATATTCTACAAAATGCAATGACTGCTTGCAAGGGCAGACAACACAGTCCTATTTTATGCATGCACCAGGGTCTGCTCATTCTTTACTGTTTCATCCCTTGCCACTGGAGTTCCTTGCACCCAATTTGCCGCGCTTTGTTACAGAATGAGTTCGGTGGGCCCAAAACAATCTTGTTACTTATCGGCACAACGGGATCTTGTTTATGCAATAAACATTGAAATGAACAATAGAGAAGGAAACAAAATTTATACTTTTTTTAATTGTAATTCTCTGGCAACCATTAACACGAGTGTCCACCAAGCCTTTGAAGAAACAGTATCTCTGAATTTTATTTACCTATTTCAGTCACCAGAGACTTATCACTACAGTTCCCTTATCTCACGACAGCAGAGTCCTTAGAGCTTTTTTATTTTTCCCCAAAATCTAACAATAGTTTTCAGCACATCTCAGCAATGAAAACTACTCTGTATGAAAAGCAAGGTATCTTCTCTTTGGCCTTTATTTCTGTGAATGCACTGCTCCTCTAAGAAAACCCTACTGGTACTACTCTTCTGTGCTTCCTACCCATGCAGATGTTCTCCAACTGCACAGTAAATGCCAGGACAAACACACGCTAGAAACTATCTCCATCAGTAATTAAAGCCTTGTCATTGTCTATTACACATTGTTATGTGGAACACTGACTTTCCACAAGTTGACCAGCACAATACCATGGAAATGAAGGTCCCTGTTTGCAGCATTCTTTTAAAAGGACTTAAGGATAATTTACAATGTCATCTTACAAGACCGGGCAAAAGACACTTCAAATAAAAACAATATTTGTGATTGGTTTGCTTGCATGAACTATTCTGGCGGTGTTATCACAATGGTCTGTTTTTATTCCAAATTGGTTTTCACTTGTAAAAAAAGTTCCATCCCTGTGAAGCTAAGGCTGGCAACATTGATTTCCATGGCACTGCTTGGAAAGATGCTGCAGAAGAATAATGTGGATGTCAGGGCATTTTACGTAGCGGCAGCAAGATTCTATGAGCAGTCTGGGCAGAGGATTTGCTCCAGGTTGTTTGACTACTACATGCAATATTTTACCAAAATGAGCAGGACATCCATACAGTGAGATACAATGAGATTTTGAATTGTCAGAACAATGCCAAATAACACTGGGCAATGAGACACTGCTCAGTAAAAACAGACCAGCAACTTGTACGTCCCATGGATCATTCTGCCCGCATGGATGAGTTTCAAAAATAGGAAATTAAATCTTAAAAAAAAGACCTGACCTGCACCAACAAAGCAAGCCAGGAAATTGAGCAAAGTCGGACACTTTTCTTAGGCCTCCCATTGTGGCAAGCTTTTACTTGAGAAATGATCATTCTGCAGTCCTCCCAAAAGACACCTTGATATGCCTTAATGAAGCAGTGATAGAGAACAAGCTCTTTCTGGAACTGTGAAGAATCATCAACCACTTCCTTAATTCTCCAGTATGGTATCAGTTCATCAAAGAGCAATTTGAACTGCAATGGGCACATGAGCCCTGAAAGAGCATCTTAGAAGGGACAGCAGAAAATATCTTTATATATATAAAGGTAGCACAAAGCTCCTGTACCAAAAAGGCTGAAAATCTGACCAGGCTCTTTCCTGTGGATACAGCACAGCATTCAAGAGAGAAAATTTATTTTCATAGTAGTCTTCATAAATGCAATCCCAATCTTCAAGGTTAGCAAATAACTCAATCAAAAAAAAAAAAGTATTACTAAACTAAGAACAATCCTCCACTAGGTCACACTTTCCTGCTTTTAACAAAACTGAGCAAAGGGACCCCATCCACCAGACTGTCAGCTCAGATCCCTGGGCATTCAAAATTGTTTCATACAGTTTTACTTCTGAGAAGAAACATTGTTGAAAGCCATTGTTCAGCCAGCCAACTACTGTCACTTCCATGAATATGAATAAGCTCCAATACAGGACACCGAGTTTCTGGAAATTTAAGAAGATCCAATTGTTCAGTTATTCTTTGCCAATAAATCAACCCGCCAGTATTTAGAAATTCTTGTTTTCCTCTAGTGTCTGAATATGTGGGTGGAGTTTTGTTTTAAAGTCCCCTTCTTCCCATAAAGATTTTTTTCACATCACCTTACTAAGTTTTCAGAACAGCAGAAGGAATCCTACTGTCAATGGGATGAGGCCCTTGAAAAGATATATTTTGCTGTTTCTCCTGGTAATAGTAACTAGCACCTACTCTGAGGAAAAGAGAGAGTAGAAGAAATTGTTCAGACTTCAGGAAAATTAACGTTTGGTATAATTTTGTAGCCATAATTTGCATGTACACAACTTAGACATAAATACATATGGATTAATGCAAATTTTCATACCGGGAAAGATTCGCTGTGCTCTGTAAAACTAAGGGTAAGGCTGGTGATGAATCATTTTTTTAAATATTCTAGTCTGGGTATATAAATAGCTCTCTGTTTCTAGAATAATTACTACTGAAAAAACACAGCTTCTTAAATAACCTAGGCCATAATTAATCTTCGCTTCATTAAATCACAAATAATATCTTTTTAAAGTCTTATTTGTAAAGGCAAGCTGATTAATTTAAACGTTTCCCTTCTGCAAAAAAAAAAGTCTAATTGGAACGATTTACCAGTGTAGCTACTTTTCAGATCTTGTAAACTCTGGGAAGGCTTTCAGCCGGCTCCCTCACCCCCTGCCCAGCCCCCCGAGGGAGCTCCACGCTCACGCTGCCGCCCCGGCTCTGCCTCCCCGCATGCTCGGGGAGAGGTGACGGCTCGTGCCCCGCAGGCTCCGCGGCCGCTCCCGCAAAAGCCGAGCCCCCCCTGCCCGGCCCCTGGGTGCCGCATCCCCCCCTCCCTCCCTGCGAGCGGGACCCTTCGCGTGCCCTATCCCGCCGCGTCCACGCGTGGCCGCGCTGGTGGCACGGGGGCAGCGCTGCGACCGTGGCCCGGCCTTCCCTCCGCACTGGCGGAGCCAGGAGCGCTGGAGAGTCCCCCCTTGCCCTGTGCTCCCCTCCTTCCGCAGCGCGGCTGCCGCCCCGGCCCGGCTTGCCCTGCGCGCACGGCCGGGCTGGGCTGGGCTGGGCTGGGCCGGGCAACGCGCTGCCGCCGCCGCACAGCGCCGTCCCTCCCCTTTCCTTGTAAGACAGCGCCAACCCCCGACCGAAGAAAAGTTTCCAGCCGAGCGCCAGGACAGGTCCGGGCTGTCACCGGCGCCCCCTCCCCGCCGGTGGGACGGGCCGGTCCTCCCTCAGCCCGCCCCGTCCACGTACCCAACCCGCCCGCGCCGTGGGTGCCGCCCGAGGCGCTCACCTTCCTGCACCGCATGGAAGGGGTTGTTGGCCTCTATGAGCTTGATGGAGTAAGTGATTTTCTCGCTCTGGAGGATGTCGTCATTGAGGTTCAGATCCGACACCGCCTGCTTGAACACCTCGTCGTCCTTGGCAGCATTGCCTTCGAAAATAGCACCTGATGGGAGGAAGGCGGCAGAGGGTGAGGAAGGCTCGGCCCGCCCGCCCGCCGCCCCAGGACCGCCGCTGCCCTCTGGGCCGTGCAGGGCTCAAGCCGGCTCGCACGGTACCGGGTGGCGCAGCCCCGGGGGCACCGGGCGCTTGTGGGGCCGGGCCACACACGTGGGCGGCCTCGTCCCGGGCACGGGGAAGCGCAGCATTCCTCCCGGCCGCTTCTGCTCCAGCGGCATTTACGGAGCCCTGAACCAGAGCAACGGCGGGGTGACGGACTTGCTTCGCCGGTGACAGGAAAGGGAGCAGGCTTGGAAACTCCACCAACTTTTTGCTCGCTGCTCGCCTCTCCCTGGGATGCTGCCTTTCGGGCCGCGGTTTTATTGAGGCTTACAAGCATGTACGAACGTGAAGCCAGGATTTGTGTTCAGTAACCTGGAAGCTTTAATTTCACTGTCCTGTTTATGCAGTTAACGTGAAAACATCTGGCGATGTGTGTTACATAAAATCCCTCTCTACGGAGCGTATGTGTGCCCACGCCAGGCTTACTGCCCTGCTCTACGCGGCGGTGGGAGATCTTTAGAGCTGGCAACAAAACAAACAAAAAACGTTATTCCCCAGCTTGGAAAAGTCCTGCTGATGCACACCGTGCGTGCCTGTGGCTTGAGCCTCCGTGCACTGCCTGTGTGCATCACAGCTCTGCTCACAGCAGCTCCCCGCTCCTGCCCAGCGGACCGCTCTTTCTGCCAGCACTTAGCAAACAGCACTCGGGCTAAAGTTCGTGCGGGGAGAAGCCGAGGTGACACCGTCCACGCGCAAGAGAAGCAGAGACGAGAGCGAGACCCGTGGAGGCTCCTTCACCCACACTTCTACTTCGGCTCTTCCCCGAAGCGGCCCCGCCGCCTCCCTTCCTCCCCGCGGGGCTGACCCCGGTGCCGCGGGGATCTGCCCTGCCCTGGGCACAGCCCCTGGGCCGGAGGCCCCCGCTGCGGTCAGGGCTGACCCCGTCTCCTTAATGGCTCCGCAATGCTGTCTGCCTTGGCTGCGCCCCCAGGCTCCGGAGGCGAGCTGCGACGACCGGAGCCTCCTTCTCGGCGGCCCCGGAGCCGTCCGTGCCGGGAAACTTGCTACGGGGCTGGTCCCCTTCTGCCCGTCCCTGCCCCGGGTCGACACGGGACTTTTCCTCCCGTCTCCCTAGAGCCTCCCCTCGCCAGGATGGCTCCTGCCCCGGCCCCCTCCTTTTTCTGATCTCCCATCCTCCCCGAAAGGATGGTGGGAATTACGGCTTTTCATTTCCCGGCCGTACTCCCGTTTCCTCCTCTATCATCCTCCACAAGTGATTCTCTCCCCCCTGTCCGCCCCTAAACATCCTCATTTTCGTTCCTGCTGGTACCTTTCAACACCAGCCAAAAGGTGACTGCAGAGCCTCGCTTTTGCTTGCCAGGCTTCCCGCGGACATCACCATGCCTTGCTCCCAGAAGCCATAAAAGTTCACATCAGCCTTTCCTTTGCCTCTTATTCATCCCCCTCTTCCTCCCACTGCTGATCCAGCCTTCTTCCTGCCCAGGGGTTTTAATGAGATCTTATTCAAACCACAACAGTTGCGCGCATAGACACACACACACTCACACAGAGCCGCTGCAAAGCTCGCCTGTCTAACCCTTTCCCAGCCAAGTTTCCCTCTCCGCCCCCCGCATTCCGGCTTGGCTGACACCTGCTACAGCAGGGGATGGAAACCAGGGGATTATCTCCCCGAAAGTTTTCCCTGCGAGCACGTTCAGACTATGCCTCTCTCCTGCTCGGGTGATGGGGGCGGTTGTTTGTTTTCGGTGGCGAGGAGGCGGGGGGTGGGGGGGAAGAAAGCCTTTCCACGCAAACAGGTCCAAGCATAGACTCCCCAGCCACATGGGAGACCGCAGCGGCGGCCCCGGCGGGTCCCCTGCCCGCTCCCGGCCCGACGCACAGGCGGTATTTCGCCCCTAACTTTACAATCGGGGGCGGAATCCAGCTGCCTTTCTCCTATCTGTCCTCCTGTCTCTCCGCGGAGTTGGGTTCCACCACTGCCCGTGTCATTATCGCGGCTAAACGAGACGGTTCCCTTATATATTTATTTATCTACCGCGTCCCTCTCCAACCCCCTCCTCGCTCCCTTTCTTACCAATGTGGATGATGGAGTCCGCCCGCACCGAAACGCACTGAAATATCCAGGGGAAAAGCCAGAGCATCAACACTTCCATTTCCAGCCTCTCGCACAGCACATCAGCCCAGGTTTGGTGGAGAGACAGACAGGAGGAAAGAAGAAAAAAGGCGCAAGGGCAGGTGGAGCAAAGCAGCGGGCGCGGGGGGGAGATGCCCAGACACCCCCCTCTTAGAAAAAAAACCCAAATTCCCCCAGCGCCCCAAGAATTTTCCAAGATTGAGGAAAACGGGCGATGGGGAGGAGAAAAAAAAAAAGAAAAAAA
>VZTE01004149.1:168274-194684 GCA_013397775.1 Eulacestoma nigropectus
GGGGAGAAGAAAAAAAAAAAAAAAAAAAAAAAAAAAAAAAGCGGGGGCTAGAAAATCACGGAGGTAGATCCCGGGTTGGCAGGCGGCGCGGCGGAGCCTCCAGCGCTCGGTGTGTGCCGGGGCGCCGGCAGACCGCGAACTGCGGAGCGGCCCCCCCGCCGCCGCCGCCCGCCCCTCAGCGGCACGTGACGCGCTGACGCACGCACGCACAGGCGCGCGCCGGGTGACGCCGCGGGCCCCGCGCGTTTGAAGTTGGCGCCCGGCTCGCGCCCTCGCTCCCCCCACCCTCNCGCGCAGCGCTGCGGGGAGCGCCGAGCCGGGGCCACAGCAGGGCAACTGGCTGCGATGGAACAGATTTAGATAGAGCCAGAATTATATCTATCTATCTATGTATATCTTTCTATATAATGTATGTCTCCCCGAGGAAAGGGGTAGGGGACGGATGCTCCAAGCGCAGGGATGCGAGGCGGGTGGGCAGCTCCCGGTTGCCGGGCGCAGGCTGTTCCGCGGGGCCGCAGCCCCTGCCCGGAGGGTGCCCAGCGCTGCGAGGCCTCCCGCAGCCCCCGCCCGGCCCGGCACCACGGGACGCCCCCGCAGGTAAGGGCGCGGGGCTGCGCCCGCTGCCGCTCCTCCAACTTCAGCGACGGGAGGCGGTGCGGGGGCACCGCGCCGAAGCGGGGGGTGGAGGGAATGCCCCTTCCTCCTTCCACACGCTCGAGCCCGGGACATCATCCGTGTTTGAGGAGCGAAATGGAAATGCGAGGTTTTTACCCCTGCGCTGGGGGCGAGGTGGTGGGGAAGAAAAGTGGTACAGCAGAACCTTTTCTTGTTTTGTTCTAGCTTTCAATGAAATCTAATTCATAAATTGGACATGCTCAGGCTCAGAAGACTAATTCATCCCCTAAAACAAACGCATCAGTGATTGCAGGCACCCAAACGTGACAAGCGTCTCAATATACCGAGGATCCAGAGAAAACAAATTCATTCAGGAGCCCGAAACGTAATTAAACCTACTGCCAAGAAAATGAGTTGAGAGCAGGATGTTACCAAGATTATTAAGTTGCTGCGGGGCTGAGGCACGGACCGCTATAGTGATCCACACAGATAATGTCAGCCTTTGGATAACGGGAGGCAGAGCGATTCCTGGAGGTCGCCGTCTTGCAAGCGCAAGCCTGGTAACAGCGCGCCGTGGCCGCATCCTGCTCCCGGGAAGGGACCGGCGAGCCCGGGAGCTCGGCCTGGAAGGAGCCGGCCCCCGCCGCCTGCTGAGCCCCGGCAGAGTGGCGACAAAGGGGCCGGCGGCGCTCGTACCCCTGGCACTGGCTCCAGCATCCCTGTCATGTGTATTCAGCACACTTTTTATAACCATCACCTGTACGTGCGCTAGTAAATGCTGCCGATGCTGAGCATTGCTTGCTTGCAGGAGCGATCGCTGCAATGTATTTTTTCAATGTAGAAAGCATTTTTTTCATGCAGAGCACAGTACGGCAAGAACTGCTCAATGCTAAGGAATAGAAAATATAGATGAGGGGGCTGGGGAGGCAGAAGGGGGAGGGAGCACACAGTATAGATGGAGCAGAGTGAAAGGGAAGGAAGCTGAAATGGAAATTATATGAACAAGAATCCCTGTTGATCCACATGCATCAACGACCTCCTATTCAGTGGTAGTTACAAGCACAGCATTCGAACAGGGAAGAGCAGGGGGTAAATAAAACAAGATATGCTTTTTAAAAATAAATCACTTGTTAACTACTCTTACTTACAGTCCTTGTCTTAAATATGCAATTTCACGCTGATCAATGCAGAATGATATATACTATACTCTGCATTTCATGTAATAAAAACACTTAATCCAGATAATTGGCTTCTGGGACAGAGATCAATAGAAATGTTCCTTATTTGACTACGTTAGCAAGTCAAAATTAATTCTAATTTACATTTGCTTCCAATCAATATGCACTTAGTGACTTACATAGGCTCTTTAAAAAGTTAAGCACCTATATTGACCAGAGTCATATATATGTCAGTAACAAGTACATGTGTGGGAATTAGAGAGGGGGAAAGTGTTACTGCAGAACCAAGTCTCTGACTTTCATAGAGGAAAGGAAGCTAAATTTATTTGTGTTTGAGAAGTGCTTTGGCGTCCTAGCCTAAAACTTGTGGAAATACTCAGCTATTAATCCCATGATTTATGCAGGCATCCAAACACCAGTTAGCTGCACTCCAGACACTTGGGAGCAGGCTTGCCTCCTACTTTAGGTTGTACAGCAAGGTCTTGACCTCAGCTGGAACGCCTCTGGATGCTATTTTAGTAATAGTAAAATAGTAATATAAAACATTAAAACTCTAAACCCAGTGGATTGGACAAGTTACAAAATTTCCTGTGAAATCCAAGAGCAAATGCTCTGAATGCAGAAAAGGATCCAGTCCCAGCCAAGGGCGGGAGAGGGGAAAAGACAAGAGACCAGAATACAGTAAAAGATCAACTGAAATAGGCACCAAAAACAGACAGAAGGCTACAGTCAGATGACAAAAACAAACCAGAAAAATGCACAGAAGAAATCTCAAATGCTATAAAATCTGACATGTAACACACAAAGTACAATGAGATCTAAATGGATCCACCACAGCAAAGAGAAGGATTGCAGCTTCAGTAGCATCTCTGCAAGATGAAAAGGTGCCACATCAAAACTTCATTGTGTCTGGTTTTAACTCAGGTTGCATTACCTTTTCTTTCACATGATTTGCATTTTTTTTTTGCTTTCTCCTCTCCTTCTACTCTTTTTCCCTAAACAAAAAAATCCCAACAACTTTGGCTTGGATTATGTTTTTCATAACAATTACTTCTTCTCCTATGATTTCCCCTCCTTCAAAAAAAGTTATCAATGCTACATTTCTAAGCCCAGTATAAATGAGAGCTCTCCTTTCAACCCTGCCATTCCTCGTTTGCCTACAGGGGAGTGCTGACACTTTGCAGTGGGTGTACACCTTGTTTAGGTGCAGCAATCGACACTACAAGGCCAATCCCTTTGCCAACGTTTTGCATATTAAGACTGTTACAAGCTGCTGTGATATTCCATCATCATCATGTAGGGGACAACTCATGACACATTATTCCACAAGGTACCACTGGATTTACAGTGCCCACAGAAGAATGACATCTCAACAGAAATATGCCAGGTAAAAACCCAACTCAAGCGACAGCCACTTCGTCACAGTTCAACTCTGTGGCAACAGATGCAATTCTGTGCACACCTCAGACAGTTCCTACTAACTCTGCAAACCACTGTGGTGATTTTAAGCTGACCTATCATGAGTTATTCCTGTGCTTATTTCTGTTGTCTGAATGAACATAGTATGAAACCTGTACCAAATGTGTTTTGCTACAACAAGAGAACAACTGGAATAACACTCCAAAACCTACACTGCAATTAGAAACACAGAACTTCCTAGAAAGGTGAACTGAAAGGCTTGTGCAGTGCCACACTCAAAGCCTTGTGCCCAGGGCTCTGTCCCTCTGTGCTGCCATAACAAGAATGAAGCACATTTTGAAAGACGTCATCAGAACTATGGCTGCAGGATATGCCTGGATCTGGAAAGCACCTCTCACATTTACAAAACTGCTTCATAAGCAGAAGCCTGCAAGACCATAACATTGAGACTTTTATCATAGCCTATGTTCAGAATAAATTGAGAGCTTTAAGATTCAACGTTTCTTGAGTCTTCTCCCAAGTTCCACCCATTTACTACAGCTAAACTGAGGCTTCCCCACATAAAAGTGTGTATATATATATTTGTGTACATGTAGCAATGATTTATTCCTTCTGAAAGCAAACAGAACTCCTCTTTTGTATCCATTAAACAGGTGTAAAGATGCAGCTAATACCTCCAATTGTTAGCTGCTCAGTCTATGGAGTTGGAAGAATGAAAACAAAAAACCTCAAAAATATCCTAATACACAACACGGTAACAATCTCCTTTCTTCCCCAATAGCCAAGATGTCTATTGTTAACACACCCACAAAAAAGTAACATTTCTTATTCTAAAATGCCATGAAATTCAACAGCTGTGCTTCTCTTCAGAAACAGTAATGCAAAACCTCAAGCCTAACTTAATTCCAAAGTTTGTGGATGCTTATGTTTAAAAATTCATTTTGTCATTCTCCTGTGGTGACAGCCTGAGGTTTCAGTTGCTTTATTGAAGCTTTCTTTAGCGTATTGAAACCACCTTTTCTCTTTTCATGGTTGATAGCATAGTATGATAATCCTGCAGGAGTAAATGGACTAGAGTCTGCACAAGAAGAGGCTGCTGAATTACAGAGTTCTTTGCAGGACAGTTGACATTCTTGATTAATTTGTTGTGTGCCTACTAACAATCTGAAACTTTGCTACAGTCAACACTTTATTTGGATTGGCATACCTTTTAAGATGCCATAAAGAAGGCAAAGCACTGTTATTTCCATATTTTTTACCTGATTTAATTCAGCAGAGTACACACAGCCTAGATTTGATTTAATTCGTACTTATGTTTGCTTAATTTCATCACTTCAGTATCTGTTGCATCCTCATAAGATTCATATATACTTCCCTACTCCTCTCTTCCAACTGTGACTTTTCATACCCTACTTTTCTTTAATGGGCATTTTCTTTACAATAGACAAATAAGGGTCTCTATAGGCCTTTCCAGCCTCCCACATTTTTATAGTTGCATAAATGCACTCTTACTGTAGTGCAAGGCAAGTTGTATCAGTGTTGGTAAGTGTAATCTGTGTCTTGGAATTTGTATTTAATTAACACTTTGATTCCGAAAAAAAGGAATCTCTTTATTCACAATATTTTAATATCACCAATATGTGTTTTATTGAGAACTCTCAACACACAGGTGACCAAAGAATCCTTTATTACTGTAAGGAATGGGAGTATAACTCATAGTTACAAGAAAATACCTTTCTCCTTCATTTGTAAGGAAGCCCCTTGTCATTATATCCACTGAACACTAACTGGAAGGTGCTAAACTCTGTAAGTTTGTTTTCCTGAGCAGACATCCATCCTTTTTTTAAAAAAAAAGAAGCAAAGTAGGTATGGTTGCCATCTTTGTTACAGTACAGTTGCATAAGAATGAAGGCTCTCCAAGTAAAAGTGTTTGTCAATTGTCTATAATTTAACAGTAGCCATATCAAGATAATCTCTGAACTAACTTCACTGGCATTCATCTGAGAGAAAAAAGCACTTTACAAGATTCTCCAATATAAACCCATCTCCAGGGGAACTCCATTCAAAAACATCTGTCACGCCTCATTGATCCATCCACATCGTACACACAGTCCAGTCTCATGAGCTGTTCAATGAGCTGCCTATTACTGATAATAAGACATTGCTAGGACAGCTGTCCTCTGCCATCACAGCAACCCAAAGAGACAGACACATCCCAAAAGGAAAACCACAACAGGAAGAACCCCAGATGTCATCCCGTGTGCAGCCTTTATAAATACATACTGACCAATCTCACAGGTAGCACTAAGGCCAGAATGACATCAGTGGTTTACAGATACTTCACTGTGAATACATATCCCAGTACTTCCACTATTATAAAACTTCCCAACACCTGAACATACAAATATATCCTTGCTTTGTTAGAGCCGATTGAAGCTGCAGGGTGGTTATGCCAGACAGAGGAAAAAGTTACTAGAATTTAGCCTGCAGTTCACCTCAGCTAGGTGAAGACTGGAGAAGTCACATTCCTGCTACTTCTCACTTCACCCATCTAGACAGTAACAAACCAGTCAAGTAGATGCTGCTGCATGGTGAAGCAGAGAACCAGAAAAATCTGAACACGTACATTTAAAAACTTCTGCCCTCCAGCCAAGCCACAGAAACTGATCTCGTGTTTGTTCCTACTTCACTGCAAACTCCACCAAGAAGTGATGTAAGCAGAAATATTTTGCTACAAGCCAGAAACTTGAACGCTGCCCTTTCTGCATCTCAGGCAAAGAATAGGGACCTTTTCAACTGCACTAATTCAACCCGTTGCTGTCACTAAATACTGATGCAGTTTGTGTGTACAGAGTCCTTCTAAAAGCCTCACAATGGAAAGTACTCTAAGGGGAAAGTAATTTTACCTTAAAAAAACCCTGATCTTTCTCAGCAGTCCATTCTAAACCACATGATGTTTAGTGACTGCCTCACAATGGGTCACTTCTACCAGTAGGTAAGGCCTCTCTTTTGTCTTGCAATGCTGTGTCATGGAGTTGGTGGCTTGGGTTTGTTTGGGGTGGGGTTGGTTTGTTTGTTTGTTTGTTTCCCAGTGTGTTTCTGCAACCATTAGTAAAAATGAGGTACAGAATTGGCCTTCTCAGTGACCCCATTAGCATTAATGGCAGTCACACACAGAATATATTCTCCCAGGGATCTGTGTTCTCTCTGGGCAAAGATTCCCTGTAATGGAGTCCATAATTCATACTCATGTTTCCAGGAAGGGCTGAAATGAAGATTTTTTTTAGCACAAACACTAGCTTCTCATTGTATGCCTGACTTAAAAAATTATTCTACCAAAGCCTTTGCTTGTTGTATTTTTTTGTCCCTTAGAGGAAAGAAAAAAAAAGGAAAGAAAAGAAATAAAGCCAAGCAGTAGGGTAAAGTTTCATGGTATATCTTAAATTTCCTACTCAAAGAAGGGGATACTTTTTTAAAGGCAGTGCAATCCAGCCATTGGAGCAGAGGGGCCATGATTCCTGGGCTCCATTCCCACCACAGTCACCGATTCATTTCATGACTAATTGAGTGGACTGTTGCATGAACATTGTATTCAGTTCTCAATTTAAGGGTGAACAAGAACATCAAGTTCCTTTCCTCAGTTCCTGCACTCAGTCAGCTGTCCTACTTCTCTTGAAGGTATAGGGGAAACATGGTAGGTTTATTTTTGGCTGGTCAAACAAGTAATTTTAAGTAATTTGAAGTTTGTAGATCCTACAAAGAGTAGGAAAAAATTATCTTATTTTAAATAATTTCTAACAGAAAATGCTCTTTATGGTACTTGAGACCAACCCATTGCACTTAAATGAGTCTGGATGCAAATTTTCAGTATCCAAGCTCCCTTGCTGACCTGAGTGACAGGACTTCAAATGTCTAATGATTTCTCTTCCTTTCAATTGTTTAAACATGGTGGGGAGGGGTATGTGAAATAGGGGACAATACCTTATATTGAGATGGATAAGAAAAGCTCTACAAAGACAAACCCACCCAGAGCTACAAGCTGGTTATATTCCCCTCTAAGTTACATTCAAGTGATTTCTTCTATTCTGCTAGAGTAAGCACCTGAACAAGGTCTCTCACATGAGAAAGGCGTGTCCTGATGACTAGGTGTTGGAAAGGGAGTGGGGGAAGAATATACACCTCTTTTGAGAGAGAGAAAAAAAAAAAAGTAAAAACCACCTTGAAATATTTCCATATGGCCTGGTGAGAAAGGGAGAGAAGAGAAAAAGAAAAGCACACTGCTTCCTTTCTACTTTAGGCTGTAGAAGGTGTTTGTGTGCAAGAACAGCTTTCTAACCCAGGCTTCCCCATGTCAAGAAGTCTGTTTATGTCAGGTTGATTTTCTGTTGGCATTTTATGCTGCTCCCTGCAAAGAAACTATTTCTATGAAGACACCCAGGCATTCACAACCCTTCGAATAGTTTGAATCACGTAAGCCACATCTTAGTGATGCCTCATCCCTTCAAGACCTATCCCTTGCCATTCACACAGCCTCAGCTGAAAACGTAAGTGTATCATAGACCCATTTTCAGTAGTCTAGAATGTGGCCAGTGGAAATAGGAAACCCAGGACCAGCTGACTTTGCAGCATTCCCCATAGCACCATTTGGGTGTTACTGCCATAGTGTAGAAGTTTAAACTACAGAAAAAGTACAAATTAGTTTAAAAGCTCCAAAATACTCTGGCTCCTGGTACACAACACATGATAACACTGGAAACAATGACCTGTCTTTACTGATTCTTATCGGAAGTGAATTTAAAACTATTACTTTATATACTTGACTCAACAGTTCTGAGAAAGAGCATAAAAAAGCCCAAACAATTTTTCCAGTCTTCTGAAAACTTGGAGATATTGCAGTAAAGGGTTTAGATGAAAAGGGCAGAGAGGATAAAAAAACAGGCGCCACTTTAAGCATCCAGCACTCCATGAGTCACAGTCTCTGTCACTGTACCCTAATGAAACTTCGCTGACCAGCAGTTTCTAAAGGTCCCACGTTCTCCAACGTCTTCATAATATCACTAGATATACTTTTACCTTGCTCCCAGTCCAAACTGTGCTGCACTATACAGCAATATGTTTTACTACAGCTACATGCTATCCAACTGAATGCAAGCCTGCAGTGGAAATAGCTTTGTTTGCTGCAGTGCTGTACTATCACACATGACTAGACCAGGCAACATTGATTTTTAAGCAATGGCATTGATTACAACTCTTATTTTTAAAATGCTGGCAGGATACAGCCCTTAGATAAGCACTTTAAGACCAAATTTGAATTGCATTTCCCAGCAGCTCTCCTTTTTTTACAGAGACTATATAATACCATTACGAATAATGCTACTGACTTCAATGTGTACTGGGGATTTACACCAATGTGGTTTCAGTAATAGAAGCTTTTAGCACTTCACACTTACATAACTATAATATGCTTTAGATTATTGTTTTCAAAACTCAAAATCTTTTTTTCCCCTTCACTAGCTAAAAAAAGATGCTTGTTTTCCAGAGAGATAAATTTATTAAATTGATTTTGACCTTTTAGAGCATAGTAAGGTAGGGATTTCTGTTCCCTGGAAACATAGGAAGATTCTTCATGTACTGCTCTGAGTCATGCAAGAGTCCACAAGCAAGTAAGCAAAGCACTCCTGGAAGAACACTTTACATTAAATAAATTATGCAGGGTGAGGGGGCAAGGAAAAAAACCCAAACCTCAAACCCAAAATACATCCTTACACCTACATTTTAAATTACATACTTGAAGCTATGAAATCATTACAGAGTTTTCATGCTCTCAAGCAGCCCTCCAGATTTATCACCACCATATCATTACTTGACCGGTTTCCTTGGGGCAGTTCCTGCCCTGTTCCAAAAATAACCTTTAAATACCTCTCCAAGATTTCTGTGCAGATTGTGCTTTTGTTTTCCGAAGTTGGTAAAAACCTCCTAGTTATCTTACTGGTTTGCCAGCTTAATCCAGGTTTGTAATGTGGGTTGTTTGTAACAATGCACAAGGACCATACTTTTCCACTTCTGGCTTTCTCCTGCAGGAATACAGTGAAGTGCATGGATGCCATCACCTGTGCTGGTCTATCTGCAGATCCACAAAACCTATTACCCAAGCAGCTAAATACCCTTTTCCTCACACAGTACATGGTGAAAACACAAGAGTACCAATTTTTCCCCTTCATACCACAAGCTCCTTGTTTCACTCAGGACTTAAAAGCACCAAAATACAAAAATCACAGGTACAGAGGGATCTTTGTGTCACATGTTACAATAAAGCAAGATTCTGTTTCTGAGCCTTGGACTTACCAGTATGGATAAATCATATTTTATCCCCCTCCCTGGTTTGTTCAGAGATCTTTGACCTCACCACCTACTTAGGTATATTAAGAGGTAGGTTTCCTTCTCAAGCAGCAGATTTACAGTCAAGATCTAAAGAAATCCAGTAGAAATATTGAGTGAAGATGCATCCATTACTCAATCATTTCACATAGTTCCCATAATTCACCAAGTAAAATGCCTTTAGGAGAGACAGGTGGCATAGCAGCGCTTGCCATCCTACTGTCTACTCCAACCTCTCCTTCCAACCTGCATTCATGGATGTCTCTTAATTAAGTGCAAACCAGTTAAAATAAATGGATAAAAGCTATAACTGCTCTACCACCTTCTTCTGTGTCAACTGAATTAACCGGGCTTACAGAAAGGTGCTCAGGTGGATCAGCAGCAAATGCAATAATCCTCATGAACCCCAAAAACGCTCTGCATTTGATTTAGGAACAGTCCACACAACAGAATGACTTCCCCCTCGCCTTCATCAGCATTGAGCAGAATCAAAATTTCCATGCAACAAGAGAAGAAAACCAGACTGGCTTGGCATCACCACAGTGAAACTGTCACTTTTGCACAGGTTGTTTCACTGCCAGGGGTCCTAACCCACGTGGCAGAATGCAGCTGCTCTCAGCACTGCTACACCATGGAGAGCAACTGGACAGTTTTGCTTCAGTCACTCCTCTACTCCTGGCACTCTGTGGCACCTACTTGGATTTCTTTTGGAAGCTCAGACTAGCTGCAAACTAGCTACTGATCACCTTTGCCTTACACACATAAAAGAAGCTTCTTAATAAATACATTCCAGACACCTCTTAGTGAACTTTACCTCCCTCTAATCCCACACTGAAGAACTATTAAAGAAAGGAACAATTATAGCAAGACATAGCCCTGAAAAACACTGCTTCTTTGTGCACTTTATCTGTTCGCAGTTATCCATCCTCTCCTCCATTTAAGAAAACAAGCCTCATAACTTTGTTTTCTTAACCTGACAAGCATATGTAATTACTGGGTGTGCAATACCTGACTCAAGAGACATCTTTTCCTACTCATGTTTTTCTTTTCAGCCCAGCATGCCCAAGATGCTCAATTCAACAAAATTTTGGCAATGCCTGATATATGTTAATAATGTAGAATTTTCCTTTTCTCTGTTCAAAGTGAACATGGATATGGACGCATGGATTTTGTGTCATAATCTGAGATGAATTTTGCATTTTAATCTCAGCTCAGTGTTGTTTTCAGCAGAAGCATTTCTGGCCCCAGAAGCCAAAGCCCTCCATCAGCAATACCATTCCTTTTCTTTTTGCCCACCCATCCACATCACTGCCTGACTACAAAACCACAGAGTCACAGATAGTCAGGCAATCATGCACTCATATTTCTCTAGATCGTTACTAGCAAAATCACAAGTCCAGAAGTTTCCTTTACGTGGCTCCACACCCTGGCTCTGTAAGCCAACCACAGGATCAACTGCCCCTAGATGGAGAACAATCCCTGGATTTGTCTAACAGCGTTAAGTAGACAGAAATTGCAACGCACCCTGTTCCCTACTGAGCTTAAGAGAGTGGTTCCTGCGTGCCACCTGCTAACCAGGTACCCAGGCACAGGTTGGCAGCACCTCTGTCCCTCGGTGGCAACAGCCTGTTTGATTCCATCAGTGTTGGGCTCCATATTTTATTGTGCTTTAACTAATACGGCCTCAGAGGATGCATTTTAAAAGGAGAGTGAATGATTTCTTCTATTTAAACTTCTAAATGCTGGAGTGGAAGTTCTCACTCTCTGCAGTTAGGAGTGAATCGTGTGAATTTGTGTGCACAGGATGAAAACACCCTTCTGTTGATGAAGGTGGCAACACAGCAGCTCAAACGATTTTCCATTAGCACACAATCAGACTTTATATTGCTTATAGAAGGGAAACAAATTCAGAATACTGACGGAGTCTAAAAAGGACTCTTGAACACTGGTGGCGAAACAAAAACAAGAGGCAAGCAAATTTCTCATTTGTTGGTTTCTGTAACCTTGAGCTCATCTTGCTGCAGAGTAGTGGAGTAAGTCTGAACTGTGCAATTATGGATTTGATTTCAAGGCTGAACAAGAAAAAAACATTTAAATAAGTACAGTTGTTCTAAGATGATTCACTGTACAGTTTTACTAAACCAAAGATAGAATAATACAATGAAAAAAAATGAGTGAACAGTTACAATTAAACCAATAGGTTCAATGCATCAGATCACTAAATTAATACAGCTACTGATAACCAAATCAGCTCACAAGAAGAATAAGCTTTCTAGCTCACAGGAAAAAGAATTAATTGCTTTGGATGAATGCTAGAGAGAGAGAGTTTAAAGGGAGAGTGAACTCCCTTTCAACACAAGGCCACAGCCAGCACTAGCTCCTCTGTAGTTCACAAACCACACTGGCAAGCAGCACAGACAGCAGCTCAGGATACTGTTTCGGATTTCAAGAGACAATAAAGTGCAGGTGAAGAAACAAAGCCAGATGGCTAAGAATGGGTCTGACCTCAATCTTGGCCAGTTTGAAATACATGAAATTTCTCCAGGCTTTCTTAGCTACTGCTAAGTAGCTCAGATTTTCACCTCTCCAGCTCTTTTTCATTTTCCCCACCAGTGAGAAGTTTATCAAGAATATCCTTGCAAAAAGTGTGGCTGCCTCTAGTACTTCAACAAGGATATGCAAGTTAGAACAGAATCCAGCTTTCTATAGTTCATTGCTCTAAAAAGACAACAGGAATATAAAAATCAATCCCTTGGTTACGATTTAATTATCACACTCACAGACAAGGGCAGCAAACTGGTTTGCTGCACAGAACTGAGTGTGTGGGCTCATCCCAGGGACGGCCCAGGCTGTGGACTCCTTTTCCAACACCACGCCCCTGGTTGGATTAACACAGTCCTTTATAGCCATAGCACATCCCCTGACTTCAAGGAGGGACCTGAAGAACCCAACACAGCTCTCGGGGCAGCGGAGTGGCTGCACCAAAAAATTGTCGTGTAAGCTCAAGTTTCACCCATAAAAAGCCATTCATGGCCACAGGTCCAAATCACAGCTCTGGGATCATTCTTTATACATTTTGACTAACAGACAAATAGGCATTAACAAAACTATTGTCAGGCTATTGGTCTAATTCCTCATTAAGACAAAGAGGCAGTTTTATTCCTTTCATGACATTATCTGCTGACAAACACTGGAAAACAATTAATTAAAGAACAAAGCTTCCCTTTGTATGTTTGCAAGAAATTTTCCTCACAAACCCCTGTATTTTCTAAAATAAAGAAATATTTAAAATAAGTATGACTCTCCATGTGTACATATCAACCCCAGAATGTCACAAACCAAAATAAACGCCGGTCAGAACCACGTCCCTCCTTGAGAGCTGAGGAAGTCTCAGATGGCCTGTAATCTGGGGAGAGATTAACTTTTGCCAAGGAATCACTAGGAACTGCTGATGCAAAAGCAAAACCTCTTCATGGATGTAGCACCAACAAGGCCTTAAATAAGCTGACAGGGCTCTGAATGCACAAGGAAAGGAGATGTACGAAATAACGAGGGTTCTTTTCTGTGTAATACCGTCTCTGCTCCAAAGCACACTTTTGATTTGCTGATCTATTTTCTTTTAACAAGATGCTTTAGTTCATTACTTCTTACATGACTAAAAGCAGTACATTGCTTTCCTTCTACAAAAGACAGTAAATAACATTAAGGCAGTTATATGAGAGAAGGTAGAGCAACTTTACAACAGAAAGAACCTCATAATAACAGGATACAGGATAATAGTCTTAAGGCAGCAGCATAAAAAAAGGCACAGTTTTTATGTAACACCCTTTTAGATTGATTTTTCTACATTCCAAATGCTCCCATAACCATCTTTTGACATTTCTCCTGCACAGTTGGTTACACCATCCATAAGCAATCTCTGTCTACCTGGCATTATTATTATTTTAAAAGCAATTTCTTTTACCTCCTTTCAACTAAGATTTATGCTATACTTAATTGCCAGTTACCACTCTCCCTTCTAGAAAAAGAAAATCCAGTTTCTAACTATTTGAAATCCATCCTTAATGAGAACTACAGTATAATCATAATACCAGTATATGCACATTATAGGAATATGATTAGCAGAAGACCAAAAAAAAGTGGGTGCTACTTGTGTTCTCTCTGTCCCACTTGAAATGTTAACTCACAGATGAGCACTGTCTTATGATAATAACACCAGATATATTGCATACAGAACTACCAGCAAGAGTCAAAAAAAGTATTAGTTGCTTGCTTATGATTAATAAAGTAGTTAAAAGAGAAGGAATATTATTCTTGCTGGGTGCTCATTATGCATTTGATAATCTCTATTTATAGGACAATGAAACATGAGGCTTATAAAATGCCATCTGTTGGTTTCTTTTTAATGTATAGGATTTTTGACTCCAGGAGCTGCAGTTCAGCAGTGTTGATCGTGCTACAACATGTAATACTAATGCCTTTGGTTAGGAGAATTTGAGCCATTAAACATCACGGAGCAGGTTGGGTACACATCCTGAATAGTATAACTCCTGTCATCTTATTCTAATCTACTCAAAAAGCAATTTATACTTTCATGTAATTGATTTCGATCAGTCATTTAAATAGCACAACACAAACAAAATTATATATTGCAATGATCCACAAATATGACAGAAGTGATTTTGTTCTTTGATCTCCATGAGAGAAGGTGTCTCATGAGAGAAGCTCCGAGAGATCTGTAACAACTACAGGAAAAACAGCAACTACTTTTTTATCTAAAAAATTAAACAAAACCACAGGCAAAAAGGAAAAAAAAAAAATCTTTCTTAAAACAGAGAGACAGCTAGAATCAGATATATCTGCATTAAATTTGTCACTATCTAAAGGATGCATTTTTCTCACATATCAATCATGAAAATAAAGCATTCATAATAATGGTCAATATTAGAGTGTATCAGCTCTACTAAGTTTGACTGTCATTGACTTCTATTCCTAATTGAGTCATCAAATGGCCCAATATCTAGGTCTTAGGCTCCCTTAGAGCATAATCTTCTGGTTTTAATGCAATTAATGAAATTGTGATGGATTTTTTTTTTGAAATGGGTCACTGTGTATTCCTATCAGCATAAAGTTGGAGGGGTTTACATCACTGGTTTAATTAGGTCTTCTGACTCCAACAGAACCCATAAACACTCAGCTGTTCACAGGGCAAGCAAACACTGGAAGAAACAGCACTGTCAGGGACAATTTATACTTTGGCAGTTTCGTAGGGATATCAAGCTACGATTTCTGTTCCCACTTCCAATTGCTTTCACCTCTGCAGTCTCTGCTGTTGCCTCAGCCTTCACCCCTGCCTTGCCACAGCTCCTCATTGTGTTTCTCCATCAGAGTCTGTCAGATAAGTGGAAGCAACAGCTGCCCAGGACAGCAACTGTCTTCTTTGCTATTTCTCTACAGCACTTTGACAAAGCAGTTTGATGTCTGAACCAACAGGATTATAATGCCTTCCATCCCAGAACACAGGATTTGCTTCTCCCTCAGAGGCTAGAGAAATGATAGAAATCCCTGCCTTGCTACCAAAAACGAGGTCACTGTGTTAAGCTTAAGACAGGTTGATGTAAATATCTGAGGAAAATTTAAAAATTTTTACAAAAACTTTGCATTTGATTTTTTTCATACACCAAGAACAACATGTGCTGTTTATAGCCTGGACTCATTCAGGCTAAGAAAGGCCATCAAGAACAGCAACAAAACAAACAAAAAATTGAAACAACAACAACAAAAGCTGTTTCATGAAAGGGCACCCAAACAACTTGCAGTATCGATATTTTTGGTGATGCACCCAAAAAGCAAACTGGTGTTCTCCTTTCTCTCAGAGACACAGCATACAGTAAGCACTGGAATTTGGCCAGAAGATCAAGACTAAATGCAAATGGACTGTGGTTTTTGGGTTGGTCACGGAGAAGTTCCTATTTCTGTCATATAAAGGAAATATACTGTTTTTCTTGTCAATCTGCTGTCAGTGACATATTCTTATAAAATTCCAAGAGTCTTAAACTAATGGCAGACAAGTTCAGCAGGAGATCATGGCAATTCAGCAAACCATATGTCAGCACAAATAACAGCAACCTCACTTAGTTCACGAAATGTAATTCAGTAACAAGATGGGGAATAATGAATAATATCAAGAACAGCTGAGATGAGGAACTAAAATGGCACCAATAATTCTAAAATTAAAATTTTAAAAATTCCTGCAATTAACTTAAAGGGCACTACTCAAAGTTTGTTCACACTCATATAAATTAATGGTGGTTATCTCAAGCTGCAGCAAATAAATAATCAGTGTACCCACATGCTGAAATCTCGTTCAAGTAGAACACAAATAGATATTGTTTTCACCACTTTGGAGAATATATAGTCACGATTCATCTTATGCTTGCTAATAATATCTCTTTCCCCCCCTCCTCTCATTTGTTAGGTTAAAGGCTGCTTGCATATCATTTACCACAGAGTATTTTAGTAGTAACTACTGGTAAGGTTGTTAGAGCAATGTTACAGGTTATGCAACATTTTTTTCATCCCTACATTTTGCTTTGTTCTTTTGCAGTAGCCTAGAATCCATATTTGCTTTGTCTTTAAAAAGTCACAGGATTCCCCCTAAATGGAGCCCTAGAGGATGATAATATCCATTGTTAGCCTGGAGAGATGGGTCTCCGGAGGAAGTTTGCATCACTTTAATTAAATTGTTCTAAAGGTCACTAAGGTGCACACAGATATCAATTAGCCAATACTGAGTGGTTCCATGGAACTGGAAGTTCTAATCAACAGAAGCCCTGAAATTAAACAGTTATGAAAGTTAGATTTTAATTGATCTGAAGGGAAAGGCAAATAGGAGCTTGTACATTTCCAGAAAGACAGAGGATCCACATTAACACCATACAGTGTCCAACTCAAGAGCAGTGTGCTCCCAGGATGAAAAGTAAAGTACCAAGGAGTTTATTTACAGGGTGTACCTTGAGCCTTGTCGAGTTGAACCAGCGAGGCGAAGAGCACACACAGAGCTCCCTTTGGCTGAAAACCCTGCTCAGGCAGAAACTTGCTGCCTTGATCTCCCCCTCACTCTCTTCAAGGGCTCCCAAAAACAGTAAAGTGGAGCCATCTGGTTAACACACTTCCTTCCCACACATCCTTTTCCCTCAGCCCCTGCACATTACACTTTCGAACCTGCCATCCCTTAGACCTCTTGTCTCGAAAAACGTGACTTTGCTGTCAATTCTGCCTTTGATCAGTTGCTCTAAAGAGAAAGGATGCAGGGATCCAACAGCCCAAGCAGTGCTGACAGCCACTATTGTTTGGCATCTTTAATCATTTCCAAAGACAGTTTCATTATGGGTGTCTACAACTCAATGACCTTTAATACACAACTCAAGTCCTTCTTTTCAGGCAAGCAGTATTAATTGCGGATCAAACACACTCAGGTGAATGAAAAGATAATTGAAGCACTTATTTCCAATCCTAAGAAGTGAAAAATGCATATTTTATTTTCAAATTATGAGTGATCATGGTAGAGTGGCTTAAAGAAAGCCCTTATTCATTTGAAAGTTGTAACAGTTTCACAAAAAAAGCCATCCTGAAAACCAGTTCTAATGTGGCCATCACTCACACTGTATTTTCACAAGTTTAAATCACAGTTGCGTTGGGAGACATTTGTTTCAGTTGATACCTTCAGACAGCAAGGCAGCCCAAGCCACCGAATGGGAGAGGCAAACAGGATCAGTCAACCAGTTTAACACTAAAACACGTTGGGCTGTTAGATACTTTAGGCACCAACAGGAATTGTTTAGCGGGTTATGAAGCACAATTTCCATAGCAGTGGTCACACAGATCCTACAAAACAGAGAGAACCTTTTATATGGCTCTTGGATCTAGACACGGTCAGTAGGCTTATGTGCCACACCAGGCTTCACTGTGAGACAGTTCACAAAGCACATCAGAGAATTTCTAAATTAATTCCCTAATTTGGTACTATAAAGCTGGTGCAAAAAAACTTTAAGAAAATGCAAAAAACTCTCCTAACAAGAAAAAAAAAAAGGCAACTGATTTTCCCAATAGTAAGATAAAAGTATATTATATTCTCAAATAACCATTGCTAGTCATAAACCATATCCAAAAATGGCTCAATTCCTTATGCACTTAGTTCCAGCAGATTTTCATTTGCCTTTTTTAAACTCTTTAGCAAGTTCAGTTGAAACTCTGTTATTCAATGAACATAATTTAAAAAAAAAAAAAAAAAATCAGGCTTCTGGCATGTGTGGCAAACATATGCTTTAAAATAAAGGCACGACTCTACCCACGTGTGCCATGTGCTGGACTACCTTCTAGGCAGAAAGCTAGAATGGACTTGTTCAGGGAAACCCAGCAGCAAAGCCTTACATTCCTCAGGGAAACATGGATTCTGTACTAGGAAATCTGTGGAGTCCTAGACTAACTATAAAAAGGTTTCATAGTCACAGACCCAGAGCTTAGAAACCCAATGTATTCCAAGAAATTGTCCCTTATTTTGTTTTACTGCATACAAATACTCTGTAATTTAAAGGAATTTACCTCCAGAGGAGGAAAAAATAATAATATTTCAGGCCTGTAGTTTAAATCTTACTGCTGTGAGTACTCCCTCTATAAAGGAATAAATAAGATGGAGTTAATTTTTTAACAGTGACTTTATGAGGTTTATGTCCAAAATCCCTAGCCAAACAGAGCTTTGACAGAGTTTACACCTTGAAGTCCAAACTAAGATTCTTTGACATGGAATATTCTACATAATCAGATATGTCTCCACGTAGACACACGCGTATCTAAGGTACAGCAGTTCAGAACCAAGCTGAGATGTCAAACAACTGGAACCCAGCAGTATTTGCAGAGTTCTGATTCATCTTTAGCGGTGGCAGATACACAATCAGGACATTTCATAGCTGCCTTTCAAAACCTTATCAGAACCCCACAGTTCAATAGTCTTAAAATAAATAGTGCATCATCAGCTAAGTATTGAAATAAGCATTTCACCACTACGCATCATCAGCCTCATTTCAGTGCAGGGTAGGTCATCAACATTTTGACTCAGCCCAATTTCAGCAGCACTTAATGCATAAGTGCCATATATCCTAAATTAGTTTCACATGGAGATTCCTCATCATGAATGACAGGCAGAACCTTGCTGAAGACACTTGGGGCTCAGACAGGATGCACCAGAAAGATTTCAGTGTTGTCAGGAGAAAGAAAAAAAATGAGGTGCAGGAGGAACACCATGATCATGTACCTTGGCCTGTTCCTAATGCAGAACACTTGGAGTTTTGTGTGACATTCCACAGAACACTTCCTAACACATATGGTGAGTCTGAAGTCCTAGGTTAAGTTAATTTATTTTTGGAAGTGAAAAAGTTCAGTTCTTCTTTAACTCCTAGGTAATGTTATGTTCAAATATTTTTAGGAGGCCTGACCTTGACAGTAATGTACTAGTGATTAAACTTGAAGTCTTTCAGTGTCTGTGCATTCTTTCCCCCTTTCTGAAATGGAAATAATGATACCTCTAGTTCTAATCATGTTAATAACTATAAAAAAGTGCCTGGCGTTAAAAATACAAATAATGATTTTTTCTCTAAATTCTTTCACTTTACTCCTATACTGCTTCATTGTTACTAGGCTTACTATATAATTTTAATGATTTTTCCAGGCTAGCTTTACCTGTTTGAAGTTAAATCACCATCATCAGTGACCATTCATTTACCTCAAGTGAAATAATTTTCCAATAGTGCTTCTATCTTTAAAGGTCTGTTTTTTCCATTCCCCGTTCCCAGGAAGAAGTCATCACCTAACTATACACACAAACACATATTGCATGATCAGGTGAAGTTTAAAGGCAAAAAAATCTGCTTTGCTCCAACGTATTTTTTGAGGAACGTTCTTCTAAGTTCAAAAACCAAACCAAAACAACGAACAGAACAAAGAGGGCTCTGTTCAAAACAGCACCTGAAAGAATATTACCTTTAGTATGGAAGCCCCCACACGAAACAAAGCTGGGACACTTGTAGTGTGTTTCTATTCATGCTATTACCAGGCCAACACATGACAAACATGACTGTAGTGGGACTGCATGGCCAGCAGGTAGATGAGAAATCTGAGACAGCTCCCTGGCTGCTCTGCTGGCCCTGAGCCTGTTCCAGCTATTTACTGACTCACTAAAAGTCAAGGAGTGCTAGAGGGGAAAGAAAAAAGTTTTGCTCCTTTTCCTTTGAACCTATGTAATCTCTTTCTAAAGGAGTCTGGAGGACAACTATCAAACTCCTGGCCAGGAGTGACCATCAGCACCTCAGGAAAGACCAGCTGAACACAGTTTTGAAAAGAGCACAGCTCACAAGCCACCACCAGAGTATGGCAAAATAACCAACCAACATTTCATCTCCTCTCTCCAGGGCAGATGGTGAAACTGCTCTTAGCATATCTATGCCTTCCCTGCACTTGACCCTTGTATTCTAGGTATGGATTTAGAATAATCCAAGGGACTTCTTGGCTAATTATCTCTTTCTAGTGATGGATGAGAATCAGATGTCTTGCAATAATGCTGCTATTATTAGCTTGATTGGTTGCCTTTGATACACTCAGAAAAGCATACAGGTTATCTCTAATCTGATTTATCTTGTCCAGAAAATAAATTGACTTCCTCAGAGTAGGAAGGCCTCAGAGTTGAGTCACCTACACACCTCATCAGGCAGCAATAGGGCCTGTCCTTCAAGCGAGAAATCAAGCTCCAGTAAAGCATCTCACTTTCTCAGTTCTTCCCACAGCTGGCAGGAAGGTTGAGGAGAGGTGGGTACAAGCTGAATATATTTTTTGTTGTCCAAAACTAAGCATAGCAAACATATTATATTTGTTTTTGAAAACAAATGTCATTGAAACTTTTTTTTTAATGCAGTGCCAATGAAATGGTCTGACCAAATGTATCTGCATCTTTTCCCTCTCTCCTCCCAAAAATACTCCATGATGTCTCATCGCACAGATTCAGTTAAGTCAGTCATACATTTTTGGGGGGGGACTGAAAAATTTTTTTAAAAAACAGAGTGAAAGATAAAGACTTTGATGTAGTTTAACTTTTCAGAGTTTTCATATTTTTGCTTCAGATAATGTTCCTGCTGATGGTCATGGACTTGGCCCTTTTTTTTTTTCCCCACTAGAGATTTCTCACTGCCAGTTTGACGTGGTTGGTCAGTGACAGGGGGCCTGGGGAGGAAACAGATGCCAGTGTTTCTTGTGTACTGAGACACATCAGCTTTACAGCTATACCTCATCCAAACTGCATGGTTTACCTTCGGACTACAGCCCAGGCCTTGCTGAAAAAAAGATGCAGGTGAACAGAAGACAGCCACCTTTCACGTAAAACTAAGGGAGTCACAGAGCACTGCTAGAAGACAGAGAGAGGTGGCTGTGCTCCTCCAAGAAAAGGGACTGAGTTGAGTTAATTTCAGCAACAGCCTGCTCAGCTTTTCCTACCATCTGTATTTTGAACGCAGACTTTCCCGTTGTTACCTACACTTTCATCACCTCGAGACTGAGGTTGTTACCAACACATCCCAGATGGGACTCCATCTGAGGATCATGGCATGACTGAAGCAAGGTTAGATACCTCGCTGCCATGTGCTGATGTCAGTGCACAAGTGACAGCTCTGACTGAACTCACCCAGCAGCTGAAGTTGAAGGTGCTGATCAAGAGCTGTCCTACCTTACATGGCAAAAGCCCATCCCTCCAAAGAAATAATTCTGGTCCACCTGCCATGTTCCTACAGCTGTGGTGAGCCAAGACAAGCAAGCTGAATGCTGCTTCCACACCCACCACAGGCATCTGCCCGTGTGGACCAGGCATCCTTCAGAACTGGCCTCTTGCCCCTAAGGAATTTCTGGGTGAATTGCAGAAAACAACAATTTATCAAGGCTTCTGACAAAAGAAATCTGCAATTTCTAGAATAAAAGAAAGGTAGAAAGGAGTTTAAGTGCTTGCTGGTTTCATTTTAAATCTAAAATAAATAAGAGTGCCTTAAACTGTGTCCACTGCTAACATTCAATTTAGATGCACATTAACACATTCTTCTGGGGGTTTTATCAACATGTAAACTTCTCAGAAACCTAAATCTGTTCTTTTACACAGAATTATTTCAAGAAAATCTTGCAGCTATGCATCTGGTTCATCTGCTCCCTTCCTGGTAAATACCAAGCCCTTTTTATAAATAGAGACATTTCAGATGTGAGGCTGAGAAGCTACAGTGCAACAGTGCCATCCCCTGTCCGCAAAAGTCATTGCCTCTCTTCTGGAAAAGCGGAGGACTGAAAGGCTCCACCTGTGGCTGCTGTACCGACATGGAAGGTAACCGGAGAGCAGCAACGCAAGTGCCACGTGCATCGTGGGAACGCTGCTGAGGAATTCCTCCCCACAAGCTCAGTTCTGAGAGAAGTTTCTTTCTAGCCAGTGCCGTCGACTTCGTGTCAAAATAAATTGCAAGGTGTTCCACAAATTATACATTTAAACTCAGTTTTCATATTATCCAGCATGCAGTCTGGGGGAGGGAAAGCATTTTGCATCTTTTTGTAGTAAGCAGAAAGGAGGAAATTCCCACACACTTCTAGACATCCCTGAAGAAAATCTGTTCAGCTATTCCAGTGCTTTGCATGTCCACTTCTGTTTCTACTGGAAGCAAGAAGCACTTATTACTAAATATCTACCCAAGCACTGCACCAGCTATAACACCCCACAGCTCAACATGCAGAGCTTAAAACCTGAATTAGAATGAAATATTGCAACACAAATAAGGGGTCCAAAGAAGTTGGGGAGTAAGCAGGCAGGGTATGCCCAAAGATATTTCTCCACAGAATTCTGGATGCTGTTGTGCATCCAATTAGCATTTTTCATTTACAGGACTGGTCTAGGGGCTTCCACAGGCTAAGTGTACGTGCAAGACGCATTTACTCTGACCCCTTCTTATTTTGTCTCTTTCAGATGCTAACTTTCATTCTCTCCACGGTATCAGGATGAGAAGAAGAAGAAACTGAAATTAAGCAACAAGCTGACCATGTCATTAGTTACTCACAGTTACCAATTCCCTGCACTTAGCAGTAGAAATTCAAGCTAATCATCCTTTGCTAGAGTTAGGAATAACGTAAGTGCTATCTACAAGTGTCATCTTCTCTGAAGTTTTAAAAAAAAAAATTCCCAACAAAATTCCCAACAAACCAAAAATCCCCATGCCACACAACTAATATATTGCACTATTAGTGCCATTTTCCTAAACATATCTCAGTTAAGTGCAAGTAAAGCCAGAGCCATTTGCACAATCTCCTCCAATCTCTTCTTCTTACAGAATACTACTAAATCAGTCCTGCAGACCAAGAGCAGGCCTCCTTTCTGTCCAGGGGGAAGTCTTTATCTGTCACCTGCTAACGATCCTCTCCTACAGGCTACAATAAGATTACTTTAAAGAAAAGTTAAATCACAAGTGTAAGAGGTTTCCCCTGATTACCCTGTTTCAATCATAGTTCAAACCCATCTTTGAAGCAACTGCAAACTGATTTGTTGTGTTTTCTCATATCAACTTTATTATGGTGACTTCTACCGAACAAGTCCTGGGAATTAGAACCTTTTAAATCACTGAAGTCCAAAGTGTTGCCTCTTACAATTGGTCTCTGGGGAAACCGCTGCTGCAACATAACTGCAGATTTTGCAGTTCTTATGCAGCTGCCCTGTGATCCCCTTGCTTCATTAGGAGTAAACAATTTGTCAGTGACCTTCTACCTTGGTTTTTCTAAACCCACACTGACCCTCCTTCTGGGGACCAGTGATGGGACTTCACTGGGACCTGGTCATCCCTGCCAATTCAGGTCACACGTGGCCTTTTCAGGGCAACAGAAGAAAAGCCTACAAGGAAAAGCAGAAAAGAAGCCTTACCCTTCATTCACTGCTGTCCCTAGAATACTTTCAAGAACCCTCAGCTTTCTTCTTGGAGGTTATGGGTCCTTGTATTAAAATGATCTTCTAGATAATCACCCTGCATGACAGGTTCAGCTTACTATTAATGTTCCAGTTCCAATCTGCAGCTGGTATTAGCTCAAAGCTCATAAAGTGATTCCATGGGGTATATGATAAAAATGACAGACGCACTGCCTGAAATATTTTATTTCTTATTTTCATAAGCCTGAAATATTTTATTAGAATCCTATCTATATTAGAAGCAGCATCTGATAGCTGGCTAATATCTGAGCTTCCACTAAGCAAGTCAGCTTCCACTTTGTTGTGAACAGGTTATTATAATCAAAGCTAACTTGCTAGAGCCTTCTCACAAAATAAGTTGGGGGCACAGGACACAACACAAAACAAAATAAAATCTAACCTCTGAAGTTAATAGATTGCCAGTTAGCACATAGTAGTTAACTTCATCGTAGACATACCTGGACATCTGTACATTTTTTGAAGACTGATGTGATCTCTTCCTCCTCAAATAATTTGCAAGTACCTTGATTTAACTATGTCTGGCTAACAACTGGTTTTAACTGCTGTAAAAGCTCACAGCAGCAAGTGGCTTTGTGGAAAATCACAGACAGCAAGATTGACCTACCCAAATAAAGAGATAAGCATAAATCCCAACTACAGACAAACCAATAAGACTGAGAATTAGCTATGTCACCTATCCCAAAGAAACAAGTTCAGCAGTTATAATTTAATGAGGAAATATTGCTACAGGAGTCACCAGGTGGTGCTGTTAAAAATGCACATTCTACTAGAGAAATTATGTCTATTCTTTGGAGAGATACTGTCCTATTAAGCTCTCTCTTTGTTTAGATGTAATCTTGGAATGGAATTATGCTAGGAAGAAATAGTCAGTATTTGACTATTTGACCAAATCTCCCAAGAGGCACTTACTCATGCCATGCTCCTGAGCTTCCCTGCTTCTACACTGAATTTATAGGAAGCCTTGCTTAATTTATACTAAGAAAGTACACAGATTTTGCCTGTAACAGGGAAAATTGACTCATACAGCCCCAGATACAGGACAAAACTGAAGTAAAAGATTAAACCCATGATACGTCCTTGATCTAAGAGACAGCAAACTACTTCCACCAGGTGATCAGAATTATGTGGTTAGTTCTGAGACTTTCTTCTTTGTGTGGTGTTCTTTTATAGAATATGCATACTTGGTGGTTACTAACAGAGGAGAGACCACTACTTGAGATACAGGATAAAAATTTTTACCCCTTACAATAGGTCTTTTTGAGTTCTGACCACAAGCAGCCTAAGCACCATCCTCACTGAGGACACTATAAAACTAAAGGCCTCCATGGAAATGCAACTTTTCTTAGTTCAGTATTGTGGGTCATGGTGTGCCTAAAACAATTATCCTGGCAAAGGCATGGAAGGACTTTGTGCTGTCCAATTAACATACTTCGAAACAACTCTCATACAACTCTTTCCAAAGCAGCTGATTTTCTTTCTATCCCTAGGAACAGAACCCCATACAACTGGAGGGATAAAAAAGTGACATTTGGAACCAGGATCATGGAAATTCTTCTTTGGTGTCTTCTGTGGTAAAATATACATGATACCACTAAAAAAAAAAAAAAACTATTCTAAAGAACTCCACCACCTTAGCAAACTGGAGAAATGTTTCAGAAGAGAAGGTAAAATGCAGAACATATTCCAGCAGATTCCTTGCTATATGTTTATTGCTGCTATCTGAAAAGTGAATAAAAGTACTTCCTAAGGAACCATTCATACAAATTTTATATGGGCAATTCATTTTCACATTCTCTTGATTCTGGGTAGGATACTGTTATTTTTGTGCTGGGTAGAACAAGGTCTACTTCAAGGCACTTCTCAAAGAGCGTGATTTCCTTCAAAAGCTAAAGCAATCTTGCTGGCAGAGAGCTTCACCTTCAAAAGATGGCAAGATAAAGCCAGCATGATGGAAGAGAAAAATATCCTATGAGTATGGCATGTGCCTCTTTATGTTTTATCTTTAAAATACTTCTATCATGCTAGCAGCCACAGATTGTTCTCCAGAAAACAGGGAGTTCTTACCCCAGAATCTACTAGAAGCATTAAAAAAAATGAATGAAACTTTAAAAAAAAATTATATTAAAAAAAAAAAGAAAAAGAAGAACAAAATTCCTACTCTCTGCTACCAAGAAGTTTGCATATTTAAAACCGCATCACAGAATAAATCAATTTAGTTGCAATTACCAAACACCAACCCCCTCACAGCAGTCACATTATTCACATGTAAAGTGCCACAGGATCTTTCAAGGCTTTATATGAAAGGTCAAGGATTTAACTGCACATTTTCTAAACATAAAGGTGTAGTCTAACAAAGGTAGAAAAAATATACAATCCTCCCCAACTGGCATCCAAAGTCTTTTGTTAATCTTTAATGTCACAATATTTCAATTTCAGTATCTGTCAGCCCCAACTGGAAATATTTATGGATCCTGAAAATCATCAGGTTTGCAAGAAGCCTCTTTTTGTGTCATTGAAGATACTAGCACAGTGTTACAGCTGTGCTTGGGCTGTCTCATCCAGGCCTCCAAGCATGTCCATGCTGCCTTGGCCAGCGGCACTGTCATTCCCCATCTTATGCCAACAACAGGAGTCTGGCACTGCTTCACATTTAGGAAACTCTAGATGAGCATAAAAGCCGTCTGGATTGGAGAAAACATTTTGATATTGTTTTAATTTTTAAAAAAAAATTTTATTACAACAAGGCAAAAGAACGAAGATTAAAAAAAAAAAA